>OX387182.1:59624162-59706462 GCA_947561395.2 Buxus sempervirens
ATCGCCCGAAAAATTCGCGGCGGCATTTAATTTTCGCATAATTGTGTTTTGTATCTAGCATTAAATGCCGGATACAAAGAGGCACCTGTGTAACCGGCCATGGAGGCCGGCTATGAAGAAGACTTAGTGTATCCGGCCTGAGTTGCCGGATACATTAAGTTTGTCTATAAAAGGCAAACAGCAGCTCGTTTCTGGGGTTGGCTTCTTTTGCGATTTTTCCCACCTCCTCTCCCCACTTTTCCTCCTCCGAAACCTTCCACCTCCAACTCTCTTGGCCCTCCACCACCTTACTACACCATCTCAAGCACCTCCCCCCTTCTCCACCCTTCTTCTATTCCACTCCCATTCCAGCAAGGAGAGCAAGTGCTGTTGGTGCAAGGAGAAGAAGTTTTGGTTGCTGTCCAGCTTCAAGGAGGAACTTCCACACTACCTAGCAACCCAAGAACCACAAGGTGAGTCTTCTGGGCGCATTTGTCTATACATATATAAGAATGAGAGCATTCTAGAGAGTTTCCTTTGTGTGTCCCCTCAACTAGTTGAATCTGGGATTAGTGTTCACGTTGCATGCATTTTATGCTTTCTCGCATGGCATGGGGACCTTCGGAGGAAAGCGGTCCACGTATAGGTCTGTAGGAGCATGAGAGTCCCATTTCTTACGTAAGTTTAGTGCTCATAAAGTCCTGTTTTGATTTTATTTTGAGCATCTCAAGGAGGGGTCTGTCCCTTCTCTGCTTTTGGTCAAATGTATCCCCATAAATCCCCCTCCTCTTTCCCTTCTCTAGAGATTTCGTGATGAGCCATAAGCCTAGGCTTAAACCTAGCCGGATATCCTTTCTTCGCTTTGCTTTCTTGCTAAATTTTACATGTGTATTGCCATGCATTCTAGAGTCCTACAGCATGCATTATTTGGGTTGTTTGTGTAAGTTACCTACCATCATGATTATTGGGTATGCTGCCTAGTTATCCCACCATCCTAGTAGCATGTTAAGACATTCCTAACCCGGCCGTTTACCTTAACTTGTACGACTGGAGAGCCAAGCACCTGCCGTCCCGTGTGATGCTTGAGAGTGTGTTCATGCATTTCATTGTGGGGAGTATGTTTTCAGTCATCTTGACTTGTTATTACTATAGGGAATCGTGCATGCAGTTTGTGTGAGTCCAAAGACCGAGTAGGGACACTTTGGTCCCCATTTTAATAGCCAGCTTGACCCAAGATGGTGAGAAGGGTAGCAAGTCCCTTGCTTTCAGCCCACTCCTTTACCTTGCTAACAATCCAAAAGAGAAGCCAAATGAGGCTTCTCCTCCCCACTTGAACCAATGTGGGCCCATCTCGGGGCCCACAGAGCCTATAGAAAGCCCCTAGGAACCCCAGGAAACCACCCCAATGGCCAAGGCGCGAAAAAGGCCTTTTTAAGGTGATCCGACAACTCAGGTCAGATCACCTATGGCCTGTGTATATCCGACAGCTAAGGCCGAATACACACAGAAATGTCTTTTTTTGTGTCTTCTTGATCCTTGGCCGAATTTGGTGATGATTTGAACCAAACCAAGTGAACCAATCGAGTTTCCGGGTCATCCGAAAACCCAACATGGGACCCGGACCGTGGTCCAATTTGGTGCATCTAGTGGGCCTTCCAACGAGGCCCACCAAGCCCGATAAGCTCAAAAGCATGCAAATGAATAAGTTAAGTAAAATGAACCAATTGAATCGGGTGGGCCAAACCCAATGCGGCCCTCCTAAGCCTTGTTTTGTGGATTAATGCATGAATTGCATGGTTTGGCCGAAACCAAGGGCAAGGGCCTAATCGGGCCCACCAAGGCCCACCAACTAAACCAAGTGAGGGTTTAACCCGAACCTCATGAAGTTTGGGCTTTCGAAAGCCCAAAGCTGGACTATGGGCCCCAAGTCCAACATCCAGAACACTTTGGCTCAACTTAAGAAAGATAAATCAAAACTATTTGGCAACCACCATGGGGGCCCACTCAGGGCCCACAAGTCAAGGCAGACTCACTCATGGCATGAAAATCACCTAAAAGTCCAACTTAAATAGTTAAGTAAAATCAACTAACTAACCTAAACCCAAAGGGCCTCCTAGGACTAGACAGAGGCCCACCAAGGGATTTGTGGGCTTAAACCAAGCCCACCAAGGCAACCATGGGCCTTCCAACGAGGCCCACCCAGTCAGACTCAGACCACCTAAAGTTAAGCAAGATAAAACCAACTAAAGGGACCCACACCAACTCAGGTGGTCCCGCCAAGACTTAACTAAAATACATGCTGGATTAGGAATCGGGTAAGAACCAAGTAGAAAGCTGACTCAAATCAGGGAACCCACGGGACCCGTCATCCAATGGGGTGAACTGGGGTGTCTACGGACTTCCCCAGACAGCAACCAAGACCCGACTTAGAATCTCAAAAGCCACAGACCAAAAGCCCTAATAGACAAGGTTAGGCACCCAGGTGTCGGCCTGCACCCCATCAGGCGGTGGCGACTCCGAATTCCCCCGTGCCGCGTTTCCCACGCGCACACAGAGGCCTTGCAGTGTTTATCTGGACCATAAGAGAGGAGACTGGGCGCACCTGAAAAACGGTCGCACTAGTAGAAAATGGGAAATCAGAGTCGCCACCGCCTAATGGGGTGCAGGCGGACACCTGGGTGCCTAGTCTTGTCTATTAGTCTGGTCTGCGGCTTGAGATTCTAAGTCGATTCTCGGTTGTGGTCGGGGGAAGTCCGTAGACACCCCAGTCCACCCCGTCGGATGACGGGTCCCGTGGGTTCCCTGGTTTGAGTCAGCTGTCTATTTTGGTTCTCACCCGGTTCCTAATCCAGCATGCCATTTTAGTTAGGTCTCGGCGGGACCACCTGAGTGGTGTGGGTCCCTTTAGTTGATTTTATCTCGCTTAAATTAGGTGATCTGTGTCTGATGGTGTGGGCCCCGTTGGAAGGTCCCTGGTGTCCTTGGTGGGCTGGGGTAAGCCCAGATACCTATGTGGGCCTCTGTCTAAGCCTAGGAGGCCCTGTAGGCTTTGGTGAAGTGAATTGATTTTACCTTAAAGTTTAATTTGAGCATTTATGTAATTTCCCTGTAACAAATGGGTCTGCATTGATTTGCGGGCCCCTAGGTGGACCCCCATGATGGTTGCCAAAACGTTTTCAAATTATTTTATCTAAATTCACCAAAAGGTTATGGACATTGGGGCTTGGGGCCCGTAGTCCAATCTTAGGCTTGCAAGCCCGTGTTCCTGAAGTTTAGGGTTTTAAACCCTCACTTGGTTGGTTGGTGGGCTTTTACGGGCCCGATAGGCCCTTGCCCTTGGTCTCGGCCAAACCACTCAATTTAAACATCATTCCACAAACAAAGTTAGGGTGGGCCGCATTAGGTTTGGCCCATCCGATTTGATTGGTTAATTTCACTTAATCTTGCTTATTTGCATGCTTACCGGTTCATCGGGCTTGGTGGGCCCCATTGGAAGGCCCACGGATGTTCCAAATTGGACCGAGGGTCCAGGTCCCATGTCGGGTTTCCGGATGACCCGGAAACCCTATCGGTTCGCTTGGTTCACTTGTGAGGTTATTCAAATTAACAAAAAACCAAAAATCACATCCAACCATGCATTTTTAAGGGCTTTGCAATGGGGGTGGTTTTTAGGCCTCCTAGGAGGCTTCTACAAGTCATGTGGGCCCCTAGGAGGGCCCACGTTGGTTCAGGTATGGGTGGTGCACCTCCTTTGAGATTCCCCCACCAAGTGAGATGGCAGTGAGGTTGCTGCCCCACATCCATTTCACAAATCCATGGGCGGTTCACAGCCCATGACCAAGCCTTCATATCAAGCCAACCAATCACAAAGTCAATGCATTACAAAGCAGGGAACAGCAATGACAAGGGATAAAATAAAAGCCCACATGAAGAGATTAGGCATTATCAATTAGGCTAGAGATGCATGGAGCTTGAGGGAGTGACCACTTAATTTCATGTACGAACTTGAGGGTCATCTTAGGGAGGCAAACATGATGGTAAACCTGTTGGGAACAACAGCAAGCAGTGAGAGATTATTGCTGTCCCTAGCAGCAACTCTCTTGGGTCCTAGGATGGTTTAAACAGCAAAGATAAGGAAATGAAAGGGGATAGGGTTCCTGCCAATGATGTCGAACAGTGGGGTATGCTATGTAGGCTCATGAAAGTAAACAAAAAAAAACTACAATCTCCTATAGGAATCCAAGCATGCTAAGACATGGGGTCACAGAGGTAAAAGGGTATACTCACACTCAAAATAGTAGGTTAGCGGGTGAGAGGGACATATGCACACAACCACAAATCGGCAAACCAGCAAAATCATAAAAATAGGGCAAGGAAAGAAAAGGAAACAAACAAAAAAAACAAGATAAAGAAGGGTAATTGGGGGGTACGTGGGGGGCACATTAGAAGGATTTAGAGATGTAGGGAACATACTCCCTTATTAAAAGAAGTAGAACAAAACACAATGAGGATAAACAGAAAAGTAACTATAAAAAAAACAGAAAAGTATGTAGGAGACCCTCTCTCGTCTTCCCTTAAGCTCACCCATAGGGTTCTCCCTTACTTAGAGAACCCATGGCAGTTGAGCAAGGCACAAGCAATTAGAAAGACCATGCATACACTGCAACTTTCAGAGGATATTAACCCAACCAAAGAATCATGGTGTAGAAGCTCATTTCCACATATATTGCATAAAATGCCACGAGGAAACATACCTAGGGGTGGTGACAAGCCTGGGGTACTGTGTGGACTCCTCTTCGCACAAAACAGGGGCTAGAAGCCTCCTTTACAGCATCAACAGCAGGTGGCTCCTCTTTGTGTTGGGGTAAAAATGAAGAGAGAGAAGGAAGAGAAGAGTGGAGTGGCTTAAGGGTGGTGTGGGAGAGATGTGTTGGGAGAGAGGTCAGGAGAGGATCTCGGAGAGATGGAGGGAGAGGTGGGGAGTTGTTCGAATGGGAGAGAGATGGGAGAGATGGAGTTAGGAGAAGTGTGAGAGATGGAGGGATGACATGTGTCATGGAGAGAGGGGTTGGGAGATGAGGGGTTGTGTTGGAAGATGGAGGGTTGGGTTAATGGAGATGGTTAGTGGGGTGTTGGGAGATGGAGGGTTGGGTTAATGGAGATGGTTAGTGGCGTGTTGGGAGATGGAGGGTTGACATGTGTGATGGAGAGAGGGGTTGGGAGATGAGGGGTTGTGCTGGGAGATGGAAGGTTGTCTTGGAAGATGGAAGGTTGGGTTAATGGAGATGGTTAGTGGGGTGTTGGGAGATAGAGGGTTGGGTTAATGGAGATGGTTAGTGGGGTGTTAGGAGATGGAGGGTTGAGTTAATGGAGATGGTTAGTGGGGTGTTGGGAGATGGAGGGTTGAGTTAATGGAGATGGTTAGTGGGGTGTTGGGAGATGGAGGGTTGAGTTAATGGAAATGGTTAGTGGGGTGTTGGGAGATGAAGAGGTGTGTTGGGAGATGGAGAGAGGGACATGTGGCATCCAATGTGGAGCTCCCCTTGTGCACACGTGTCATCCAATGTGGAGCTCCCCTTGTGCACACGTGGCGTCCAATGTGGAGCACCCCTTATGCACACGTGGCATCCTACGTGGCATTGCTAAAATTCCAGTAATACCCTTAGCTTTGACTGTTCATATCTTCTTCATCCGGACTCCGATTTGAGCAAACTCAATTGCGTTAGAATCGTACTGAAGTCCTCTTTCCATTGGGATTGGGCTAAACACCTGGCTCGGGAATCGAGGAAAAGTCAACTCTCGGCTCTCCCTTAAGTTTGACTACCCGCAGAACCTTCATCCGGACTCCGATTCCTGCCAACTCAGTTGCGTTGGAACCGTGTCGAGATTCTCTATCCAATGGTATAGAGCAAGGTACTTGGCACGGAAATCAAGGAAAAGTCAACTCTCGGCTCTTCCTCAAGTTTGACCGCCCGCAGAATCCTCATCCGGCCTCTAATTCCTGCAAAATCAGTTGCGTTGGAACCGTGTCAGAATTCTCTATCCATTGAGATACAGCAAGGTAGCCAGATTTCATTTGATCGAAAGGTCAACTTTAGACCCTTCAGGGTTTGACTTTTTAGCAGGGTTCTGCATTTTTGGCTTTTTGGGAGCGCAAAAATGAGGTGCTTACAGAGACCCGGTTCAAAGAGGAGCTAATGTCCTCAGCAGCATGATTGTTTTTCTGGGAGACCATATTGATCTCCTCTTCCTCCTTCTCTTGGAAAAATCGGACCTGGACCGTGGTCCCTACGGGAGCTATGAGCTGAGATGGGTCAAAGGCCCTTCTTGTGGTGGATATGGCAGTGATAGAGTTGGATGGGCCTGCCCCATTGTGGTAAGGCAGAGGGTTCTGCCCAATATCATTCCCCGACGGGGCGGGTGCAGCAGTGTTGAAAACCAAGGCCTTCTGATCCAACAGGTCCTGGACCGCATGCTTCAAAACCCAACAATCATCTGTAGAGTGCCCTGGTGCACCCATGTGGAAGTCACAGGTGACTTCTGGATCGAAGTTCCTTCCCTTGGTAGCATTTGGGCTGGGCTCCTTCAGAGTCACATATTCCCCTTTCAACAGAGTTGGCAGTAGTTGGGAAAGAGATACGGGAAGGGGAGTAAAGACTCGGTTCCTCCTTGCTGCCAACCAGGCCTCCCTCTCTTCCTTGGAAAAGGTCCTCCTTGGGTTTGCTAGCACGGAGGGGGAGAAATTGACATTGCGCGGGGTCTAGAATGACTGCTGGGCCTGCTGGGCCTGTTGGGGTGCAGAGATGTTCACATGAAGCAGCTTCTTGGCTGGAGGAGCCTGGACCAGGTTCACTTCTCCTCTTTTCGGGCCCCGGTCTTTTTGAATCTAGCCCCCTTCTTCTGTGCCATGGAGGCAGAGGAATCAGATTGCCCAGTCAGAGTGGAGTAGTCAATGAGCCTTCCTGATCTGACCCCTTCCTTGATTCGGTCTGCTACCTGCACCAGAGCTGCAAAGTTGGTGCTGATTTGTCCCACTAGATGGTTGTAGAAGGGCTGCCCCAGTGTGCCCACAAAGGTCGAGATCATTTCGGGCTCTAGCATCGGCGGCCTGACTTGGGAGGCGGCCTCTCTCCACCTCTTGGCATATTGCCGCACAAATTCTTCTTTTCCCTTGCTCATCCTCATCATGTCATACCAATCTGGCACGATCTCAAAGTTGAATTTATACTGGTCCAGAAATGCATCAGCCAAGTCTTCCATCTCCTAATCCTGCCATGGTCCACCGTCGCAAACAACCTCAAAGCTGACCCCGTCAGACTCCTTTGAAAGAGTTGGATTAGTATGCCGTCATCCTGGCCAAATTGGCACAAAGCCCCACAGTATAGTTTCAAGTGGCTCATTGGGCAGCCGGTGCCATCATATTTGTCGAAGTCCAGGCACTTGAATTCGGCCGGTAGGCATACATCAGGGTACATGCAGAGGTCATTGAAAGTGGTGCCTCCGTAGCTGTTTCCCTCCTTTACCTCCTTCAGTTCTTCCTGGATTCTCTCTATCCTGAGTAGCATCTTTCTTTTAGTCTCTTCCCTGGCTTTTTCCTTCTCCATTTCTTTCTCAGATTCTGCTGTATTCTCCCTGATCAGAATAGTTTCAGGGACCGGTTCAGAAATGGGCTCAGGCATGGGTTGAGCCGGAGGCGGAATGTAAGCTTGATGGGAAGTAGAGGCTTGGTTTTGGGCCTGGGCCTGAGCCGCCAGTAAGTCCCCAAGCATCTTGGCTAGACCAACCACTTGCTCCTGCAGCTGAGCAAAGTCCTGAGCGGGTACGGTGGCTTGGGCTTGATTTTCTTCAGTATTCATGGTGCGGGCTTTGGATCTGGTTACTGGAGCAATGGTTGCAAGTGTACCTGGGGAAGGAAGTAAAGAGACATATCAGATTCCATTTAACTTGGGTCACACCCCTATACATGTAGACAAGTAGGTTAGGTGAACACAAATGTTTTGATTTGATTGATAAAAATAACCAACCAAAGGTTTCTTGGAATATTCTAGGGCTTCCAAGTGTCCCACAAATGTTTTGATTTGATTGATAAAAATAACCAACCAAAGGTTTCTTGGAATATTCTAGGGCTTCCAAGGGTCCCACAAATTTTTTATTTGATTGGTACGAAAAAGACCAACCAGGGTTTAATGGAATATTTTAGGGCTTCCAAAGGTCCCACAAATTTTTTGATTTGATTAGAAAAAATATCCAACCAAAGGTTTCTTTTTTATTATGAAATTTACTGAATTTTCTCAGTTTTCAAGTTCAAAAGCTGGATTGACACATGTTTGAATTGAATTGATATCAAAAAATATGACACCTTAGCTTGCTCTTTGAGTTTCAAAATTAGGTTAAATCCTAAAAGAATTTTTTTTGTTTGTTTTTTTTTTTTGAAACATTTTTATATTCTCTTTGGGGTGCCCAAGGATTATCCACAGTGTTTAGGCATTTTATTCTGAAAATTCGGGCTAAGAAAACCAATTTATACATTTTCTGTATGTATCCGGCATAAAGTGTCGGATAAGGCTATGACTTATTATATCCGGCAACAATGACCGGATACACACATAAACCTTTGTAACCAATACTATATGCCGGATATGGATGAAATTATTCTTAACCGACCTGAGTTGCCGGTTAAGGCCGAAATGGCCCTTTTTGACTCATTTTTTCACCAGATTATGTTATTTTCATTCCCACTTGATGTTCACCTTAACTTGGTCTCTAAAACTTACCTTAAATTGGGCTTGGACATCATTCTTGTAATATTCACAGATTCATGAGGGTACTTGTCCCTTCAAAGCTATGCACCAATTCTTGTATTTTGTACACTTGGTTGCCTCCTACATGGACTTTGGGTAGGATGACTATTAAATTGAGTTGGAAACTCATCCTATAGGTGACACCAACCTTAGGCTATATACACTTTTGGGAAAAATTTCATCCCAAGCATATGGACACCATGGCTTTTAATTTACATGAAAATAAAAAGAACATGGCTTTACCTTGCCACCTTGTATTACCTTCAATATGGTATTCATATTATATCTTGGCCTGTAAAACATGCAAACGGCCTTCCCACATTTACACCCAATTCCCCAAACACAATTGTGTACTTTTAGCTGAAAACGTGTTTCTCCACCTTCAAGCGTATGGTTTTTGGGTTTTGGCTTAATTGGCAACTTAGAACTCAAGTCTAGTGATGCCGGGAATCGAATCACAGATCCCATTGTCATCACATCATTGACTCAAATTCTAAGGTAAATGTTTTTACTTTCGCTTTTCGAAGTAACGACCTCAGTGTGCCAAGCTACACACATTCGGGGTTCAACTTCCTATAGGTAATGGGTAGGTTGTGCAAAGTATTTATAGTACTCAAGTGCATTTAAAATTGAGGTAACATTCACAGCGTCCCAGCCCCTTGCCACTCTTTTTCGTAGCCATGCATACAATTCCAAGCCAAGGCATATAAAATTATCATATTGAAAGCAAAATACAAGCCAATTAAGATGGTAAACACCCAAACATGCTCATGACCAAAAGTGACACCCAAAACATGTTATTGTACAAACAATTGGAACATGGAAAGCATGCTTGAAACCCCAAAAGTATTACCCCAAATTTCCAGATTTTCATGCTTTTTCTCATCCTCAAAGTGTACCATTTCTACTCAAATTGAAGTCTAAAAATTCAGCACTACTTGACATGATATAAGAAAGGTTTTGATGGTTGAAACATGCTTGAAAACCCCCAAAATATACACTAAAATTTCCAGATTTTTTTTTTCGCTTTCATGCTCAAAGTGTGTCACTTATACCCCAAATTAATGCCTAAGAATTCAGCAACTACTTGACATGGTATAAGAAGAGTTTTAATGGTAAAAACATGCTTAAAAACTCCCAAAATATACACTAAATTTCCATATTTCATGTTCTTCATTTGGATGCTCAAATTACATTGTTTTATACCCAAATGGAAGCCTAAAACCCAGCAACTAACAATATGATACAAAAAGCTTTTAGCTTGGGAAACAATATGCTTGAAAATCCCAAAATTCCCACCAAGCATTTCAGATTTTTTTTTCATTGTTTTCATGCTCAATTCATGTCATCCCATACACTCAAACCAAAAGCATGGCATAAAACAAACATTAAGCACTAAAAGCATTATTCATGGGAAGCATGCTTGAATACCCAAAATTCTGAACTCCTAGATTTCATGCTCCTAATTCTCATGTTCACCATGGCATTAAAATTCAAATTAGAGCATGTTATCACCAAATGCATCACCATCATGCTTCAAGATAGGCTTCTCTTAAATCAATCTCTAGGCAACATTAAGCAACACATACATGTCTTGATCCATAGAAATTCCGAAGCATCCTAATCAGATTTGAAATACAACAATATACACAAATAAAACAGGCAAAGTAGCAAGCATTCACAAGATAATGAAAAAGCATGAACAAATACACAAAATGGCTTAAATCCACAAGTCCCCAGGGGAGTCGCCAGTTGTGAGACATGGAAAAAATCACCGAATATGATCATCCCTCCGTCAACACATAGGCTCGACAAATAAACGTGGAAGTCACCACCATTCAAGGTTTAGAGGTGTGAATGGACACCAAAAGATTAAAAAATAAGCAAAAATAGATAAAAGACAAATTCTAGAGTAAAATAACCCTACTTGAAAATCAAATCCAGAGATAAGTAAGGGGATTAGATTATGAACGGGGAAAGGTGTTAGGCACCCCCATTCACCCACACAAGGTGGTTGCCAAGTGTTGCTCATGCTAAAGAAATAAGAAAGCTTGTTAAAAATCATTAAAAACCTTGAAAAAGGACAAATGTATGATATCTTCACATGAAAATCCAAATGAATTCCAGATCCTCTTTTATGTCAATATCATTTCTGGAATATCACAAAAAGATGGAAATCAAAGCAAAAGTTACACAAAACCAAGTTGAGGCAAATCCGGAAAATTTGGTAAAAGCAAGAACCATTTGTCTTGAAATCATTCAAATCCGATTTAAATTGAATCAAACCAAATTTATTTGAAATATTATGATAGATAGAAGACTCATGCAAATTTTCAATCCATTCTAATTAAAATCCTAAGAGTTATACTTCTTTTAAAGTTGCTGTTGGAGATAAACAAAAGTAACAAGTAAGCAAGTTTGGAAAATCCCCTAGAAAAATCGGCTCCATAAAAATCCTTGAAATTTGGTGTGAATGAAGTCTGTATGGCCATCTTTCAAAAGAAACTAGCCTCATACAAAAACTCATTCGGATGTGCCTGGGGTGACTTCCCAAATAGGCCCCGAGGATCACAGATTAACACAGAAAAGTGCGGTTGAGCAGTTCAGAGTAAATCTGCTAACCATGACACAATTTAAATCAAAAAATTATGAAGCCAATTGGATTTAAAAATAGACTCATAAATGAGTTCCCAGAAACAAAAATCACTTGAATCGGATTTAAAACAAGCAGATGGCGCGCATTCGAAGTGATAGGTTCAATAGTTTGACCTGAAATGACCTCTCAACTTCGGCAGAATGGTGTCAAAAATCTGCTCCATAGAAATTAATGAAATTTGGTAGGCATAAACTAGACAGCCTCACCTTTCCCATGGTTCTAGAATCACTCCAAAATTCATCCGGATGATGAGGTTATGAGTGTCCGAAGTTAGGGTACAGTTGCTGTCAAGTCAAGCCTTTTTTGGAGAAAAACAATTCAAAACTGTGACAAAGTGTGTGCAATTCGTGCAAGATGAATACAAATCCTTTAAAAATCATTTAAAGACATTCCAGAATTGATTGAGGCCATTTATTTCAGATTTATCACAACGAATGCAATAAATCCTAAATGTGAGCCTATCCCGCCAAAATCTTGCTATGTATGTGCAAGTGTGAAAAATCATTCAAGAACAATATAACAACATAGCATGCATTCATATTTATCAAAATATGGTTCTAAAGCAACCTAGGGTTCCGTTCCATTATCGTTTCCCTTAGTTCTCTCTTCCCGTTAAACACGGTTCTTCAAAATAATCTTGGGGTACTTTGAATATGAAACGGGCTTCACAAATTCAAAAGGCTTATGCAAAATAAGGTTCTAGCACTAGGATCAATCCCCAGTCTCGTTTCTCCTAGATCCCGCCTTCACGTTTAACGGCTAGGGGGAGTCTTGAGATATTTTGAGCCAGGGAAAGGTTTTCACACACATATTAAGGCCTTATTCTATAGAAAGGTAGAAGAAGAGATCTAGATCTAGAATGTAAAAACAGAAAATAAAGAAGAGGTTTAAGGCTTACCTGGGGTTCTGGAAGCAATCCGGCAGCGGTTCCCTTCTTCACTCGAAGCTCTTGGATCTCCAACTTCTTGGCCTTTTGCTTGAGGAGGAGCCTCCTATTTATAGGCAAAGGCTAGGGTTAGGGTTGGTGTGATGGTAGACACAAAATAATGTCTAAAGCCCACTAACCTTAACCCTAAGGCTGTTTCCGAGATTTCCCCTCATTTAATGAGGGACATGATGGTAAAAAGTGAAATCTCTCGGAAAACCCTAATTTTGAGCAAAACTTATGTATCCAGCATATTAGGCCGGATACACAAGGACCTTACTGTATCCGGCATATGATGCCGGATACACTAAACTCTGCTTGTATCCAGCATATTCCATCGGATACGAAGAAGGGTACTTGTATCCGACTTGAGTTGCCGAATACAAGGAAAAAATTCATTTTCTCAAATTTTGTGTTGGCTTCCAAGGAGATAATGATTTTTGATGATTATTGATCATTTTGATTGTGCAATTTGGGGTATCTACACCCAAGACACATCCCATCGATGTTTCCAACACTGACAAGTATAGGATCAGCGGTCTTCCTGGAGTTGGTGGCACTAGCACAGGTGGGTTCAGTAAATACTTTTTTATTGTATCAAATGCCTGCTGACAATCCTCATTCCAAACCGTCGGGTTATCTTTCCTTAGAAGCTTGAAAATAGGTTCACAGATAGCTGTGAGCTGTGCTATGAACCGGCTTATATATTGAATTCTTCCAAGAAAGCCCCTAACCTCCTTCTCAGTTCTGGGTGATGGCATTTCAATTATGGCCTTGGCTTTAGCCGAGTCAATTTCAATTCCTCTTCGGCTTACAATAAATCCCAGCAACTTCCCTGATGTAGCCCCAAAGACACATTTAGCCGGGTTAAGCCGTAGACTGTACTTCCTGAGTCGATCAAACACTTTTTTCAGATTGATCAAGTGGTCCTCTTCTTTGCATGATATGGCAATCATATCGTCCACGTAGACCTCCATCTCCTTATGGATCATGTCATGGAATAGTGCTGTCATGGCCCGCTGGTATGTTGCCCCAGCGTTCTTAAGCCCAAACGGCATGACTGTATAGTGGAAGGTGCTCCAAGGTGTGATAAACGCTGTTTGCTCTTAATCTTCCTTAGCCATTTTGATCTGATTGTATCCCGAGAAACCATCCATGAACGAAAATAGGCTATGTACCGCAGTATTATCAACCAGAATGTCGATGTGTGGAAGTGGAAAATCATCCTTTGGGCTTGCCTTATTTAGATCTCTGTGGTCCGCGCACATTCTGACTTTCCCGTCCTTCTTTGGTACCGACACTATGTTTGCAAGCCACTCGGGGTACGTAGAGACTGCCAGAAATCCAACTTAAAATTGCTTGACCACTTCGTCCTTGACCTTCAAGGTCCATTCAAGTTTCAATCTTCTCAACTTCTGCTTAATTGGTTTAACCCCTGGCAGAATTGGTAACTTGTGCACCACCATGTCAATGTCCAGCCCCGGCATGCCCCGATACGACCAAGCGAATACATCTTTGTAGTCTACCAAGAATCGTGTCATTTCATCACGCTGCACATTAGACAGACATGCCCCGATTTTCACTATTTTTGGGTCATCTTCTGTCCCAAGATTTATGGAAATGGTCTCCTCAATATTAGGTTGGACCCCCTTTTCATGACGTTCTAATTGATATTCAATTTCTTTTGGAATGTCTTGTTCTTCGACCTTGGTCTCTTCTTCGATCCCCATGAGATCAAAGTCAAGCTCAAAGTCGAAGTCATATTCATCCTGGTCCAATTCAGTTTGCTTATATGGTTTATAAGTGGTTTGGACCATTTTGAAAAAATTAAATTTCCTAGAAAAAATAGAAAAATCTTTTTGGGTTTTTTGTTAGCCTTCTAAACATAATTCCCCTGAAGACGAAGGCTCATTAGGACCTTCAGGGAAATGGCATTCCACTATTGGAGTTTTTTTTTTGGAAGCCGCATCAGTTTTCCAAACAAACGCTACTTCAAAGGTAAAGGGAGTTTCCTCCCAATTGTTCAATACAAAATTTTTGGGAGCAGGGGAAATTGTGCAAGCCTACTCCTTGAGACCAGAATCCGACGCCATCATCACCGGGTGGGTAATGCCCTTTTCTGCCATGGGGCCCAATCCAGATATGACCTCATCTGGAATTTTCACTGCTGTCCAGTCAATGAATGGCAGCTCCTTATCTGCTTCTGTTCTTTCACCTTCAGCCATGGCGAAGAAAACCCTAACATCTTCAGAGAAATCCACCTGCTGCTCGGGCTGTGGCTCAGGGCCATCCATTGTTCCAAGCATAGGAGATGGGTTGTAGGATTGCAAGGTTGGAACATATGGCTTTTGGTATGGGTTGATGTTGCGGTATGGGGGTTTGGATTGGTCTATAGGAGGAGACAGTTGGATAATGCAAGAGGGTTTTGGGAAACTTTCTCTTAAATGAGGGAATTTTCCTTTACATCTTTTCTCTCCTTCTTCATGCTTCATCCTTCTCCAACCTCGGGGTTTAAATCCCAACCCTACTTTAGGGATCAACTTCTTGGCCCTGATGGGCTCCACCATTCCTTGCAAATTTATTCCCAGGCCTTTTCCCGGGTGAAAGTGGTATTTCTCCATCACTTTCCTCACCATCTTCTCTGCAGTGGTCCCTTTTCTTTCTCCTTTCTCACACCCCCAGGTATGAAATTGACCGTTTCAAACTGAAATGAGTGAAACGCAATCTTGTCGACAGTTAAGTCTACATTTATCAAGGGAGAGGAGAGAGGAGGATTTGCCCCTTAAGCTGAGGGACTTTTTAGCAAATCTTCCACAATAAATTCTTTTTATAAAATCATCCATTTAATCCTAGCAAAGTCCAATTGATTAGACAAAAATCTCAGAAAGTGCAATTGGCGGGTCTTTTTGCTCTCTGCTTGTAATTGGTTCCAATTACCAGCAAAGAGGGGGAAGCTGTAGACACCCCAAATTGCATTACAGAATGAGAAAATAGTAAAAACATGTAATTAGAGCTTAAAACAGGTCAAAAATGCATAAAATCTGACTAAGCAGACTTTGCCCGTATTTGATTCACAGGTCGGTCGCGCCCGAAATGTCTATACGGTCAAGCGCGCCCGTATTGGAAATACGGGCACCACTGGACCGTAAATCATTTACGGGCGCTTTAGACTCGTGCGAGTTTTATTCTTCTCTCAATTTCTGAGCCTTATCTTTAGTCCAATATCCCTTTAAATGAGCGAAATAGCTCTTTTATTCGCTGAAGCCACCTTGGTTGGCTATGGATGGGCATTATCTCCGTTTTTCACTCTATCCTGAGGGTCAGGATATATCCTTTTGGACCAGCCTTGCCCCTGTGCTTGCCTATAAATAGAGGTGAGATTC
Source organism: Buxus sempervirens (assembly GCA_947561395.2). Lineage (NCBI taxonomy): Eukaryota > Viridiplantae > Streptophyta > Magnoliopsida > Buxales > Buxaceae > Buxus > Buxus sempervirens. The sequence continues at coordinate 59,639,907 of OX387182.1, forward strand.
TTAAGCTAAGGGCCGCGAAAATTTGAAGACTCAAGAGCTCCAAGAGAAGAGAAGGAATCCCTGTTGCTCTGCTTGCTCAATCCAGGTAAGTCCCTTTTCCCTTTTACTTTCTGTTTTCAATTCTAGAGATAATAGGATCTTCTCCATTGCTGTAGAATAAGGCCATCTTTTATCTTGTATTCTTAAACTTGTCTCTAAGTACCTCGAGTCTCTCTAGCCATAAAACGTGAAGAGAAAGCTAGGGGAAAGGGGAACACATGGATTCCTAGAATAGAACCCCATATTTGTTTTTTTCTCCTTTTTTCTAGAATAAGGCCTTTGATTGTGTTTGTGTACCCAAACCAATCTCCAAGTACCTCAAGAGTCTCTCTAGCCGTAAAACGTGAAGAGAGAGCTAGGGGAAAAGAGAACAGGTGGATCCGTAGGGTAGGCCCCCATGTGCTCTAATCTGTGAGATATGGCTGCTTTGAATATCCTGATCATGTTTTAATGATTTTATTTTATATCTAGATTAATCTTATGAGTTCATGGTGATTATAGCATGAGATCCCCACTTTTTTTCTAAAATTTGGATTTTTCACACTTTTGCACCTACAGCACTGTTTTCATGATTTTTGTGATATTAGGCTAAGATCCTGGATTTATCATGATCAATATGGTAGATCTGGATCCAAAAGCCTGAAAGTAAATTCTAGGGTTTTGTGCGCGCGTGGGAAACGCGGCACGGGGTGATTCGGAGTCGCCACCGCCTGATGGGGTGCAGGCGGACACCTGGGTGCCTAATCTTGCCTATTAGGGCTTTTTGGTCTGCGGCTTGAGATTCTAAGTCTGTTCTCGGTTGTGGTCCGGGGAAGTCCGTAGACACCCCGGTCCACCCCGTCGGATGACGGGTCCCGTGGGTTCCCTGGTTTGAGTCAGCTTACATAGGTCTCACCTGATTCCTAATCCGATATGCAATTTTGGTTAAGTCTGGCGGGACCACCTGAGTGGTGTGGGTCCCTTTACTTGATTTTATCTTTTTAATTAAGATGATCTGGGTCTGGTGGGGTGGGCCCCGTTGGAAGGCCCACGGTATCCCTTGGGGGGCCAAGTGTGGCCCGCATGTTCCTTGGTGGGCCAAGTGTGGCCCTTTGGATTTTGGCTCACTTTGAATTGATTTTATTTTAGAGTTCAAGTTGGATTAGTTAAGTGGATTTCATGCCAAAAGTGGGCCGGGATTGCTTTGTGGGCCCTTGAATGGGCCCCACAATTGGTTGCCAAGTGATTTTGATTTTATCTTTCTTATCTGTGCCAACACGGGCCAAGTACTGGGCTTGGGGCCCTTTACCTGGGCTTGGGCTTGAAAGCCCAAGGCTTCCTGACTTAGGGTTTGGAAACCCTAAGTTGGTCGGGTTCATGGGCTTAGTGGGCCCGATAGGCCCTACCTGTGGTCTCGGCCAAACCACATCCTACTTTAATCATGCATGGCCCAATTAGGGCTCGGGTGGGCCTCAATTGGTCTGGCCCACTCAAATCTCTTATTTATCTTATTTAAGCATGAATGGGTTGGTCGGGCTTGGTGGGCCCCGTTGGAAGGCCCACCGGAAATCAATTTGGACCGGGTTGGTCCATGGCCCATGTTGGGTTTCCGGGTGACCCGGGAACCCTATTGGTTCATCCGGTTCGGTTTGGAAATAAAGCCCACATTCAGCAATAATCACATAAGAAAATGCACAAAATTGACACCCTATCAAGAAAATGCACAAAATGCACAAAATCGGCCTGTTTTGGACCTGGCGCTCACCTCCTGAGGTGAGCGCCAGGTGGGCGCCAGAATCCGGGCGAAAATTTGACCTAGCGCTCACCCGATACCAGGTGAGCGCGAGCTGGGCGGGAGGTGAGCGCGAGATGGGCGCGAGAAGAGCGCCAGAATTTCGCTTGGTTTTAGGTGGGCGCGAGCTGAGCGCCAGGTGGGCGCCAGCTCGGCGGGAAGTGGGCTGAAAGGGGCGCCCACCTCCTAGGTGGGCGCCAGGTGGGCGGCAGGTCACTGCTCTCTGTTTTTTTGAGATCTCCAACTCTGGCCGATTTTTTTCGGTCTGTAACTGTTCCACTGGCCTCCTAACATGCTTAGAACACCTCCCAACCAATCTTGGATTTAATCTAAACACATTTTTATTTCAAGTTTTGAAAACCCAGAAATCTCACAGTACAAACATGCATTCAAATAATATGCCTAGGACACTCCCCGGGCTTCGACCACTCCCCAGAATGCACTCACACTTGTATTCAAATTAACTAAAATACTTCAACCCACAACTCCCAATCTCTTTAAAGGGAAAAGAAACCAAACCCGATAAAAAACAAACACCTACAGATGCATTAACAGCTTATAAAAAAGGGGGTGATGGGAGCATGCTCAAGGGTACACAAACAGCAAATGGCATGTTAGCAAGTCCAGCACAACAAAAACAAAGAAAACAACATGCAGACATTACATGCACTTTCATCCGCAGACTGGTCCTTCAAGCATGCATACTAACATCCGAAGAAGGGAATGAGGAGGGGGGTTTACAGGGATACAATGGATGAAGGGAGCTTGGGAACATGCTCCCTTTTCGGCGCGAGCAACACACGCATCTTCCTCTTCCTTACTTGGTGGTCTTCATCAGATGGAAGTGAACAAAAAAACATGGTTTCATGGCTGTGGCCTCATACCACCGAATAAGACCGGCTTACAAAAAAATCATCTCATACTCATATATGTATAACTCAAAGTAACAGGGATGTTTACCTGGTGGTTCTTGAGTTCTGGAGCTGAGTGGGGGAGCCTCCTCGAAGTCGGACAGCGGCTGGAGCCTCCTCTTTACCGCACCAACAGTAGCAAGCTTCCACTTGCTTGGGTGGAAATGGAGAAGAACCAAAGGGGGTGATGTACTTGGGGTTTTCGTGGGGGCAAGCAGGGATGAAGAGAGGGGGGAGCTTCGGGTGAGGGAAGAAGAGGACAACCGAAACCCTTCGCACCCTCAAAAGTCCAGAAAAATCTCCGAACACTTAGTTTTTTTTTCGAAATTTTCCAACCCCCTGCGCGAAAAGTCGCGCGGGTTATATAGACCAAGAAAAAAAAGGTGCCGCCCACCTTGGCGCCCAGCTCAAGGTGGGCGCAAGCCCGCTCGCCACGTCCGCGCGAGCGGCATAATGATGAAAATCATTTAATGCCGCCGCTCGCCGGACGTAAAAATCTTTAAAATTAAGATTTAGTCCTTGACAATTTTTGGTAAAATCCGATATTCTCGGATTTTTACAGATTTAGTCCCTGGGATATTTCGAATGTTCGGATATTTACGGATTTGATCCCCGAGATATTTCCCTGCGCAACTCGCCACGTGTGTAGCTTTTTGCCATGTGCGCAGATTGCCGGTTTTGCTGCTCGGAAATTTCATCAGCTCATATTTTCTTCATCCGGACTCCGATCTGGGCAAACTTAGTTTCATTAGAATCGTATCGAAGCCCTCCATCCCATGACCTAGGGGTAGGCCTCCGGATCGGATTTTAGCAGAAAGTCAACTTTTGGCTCTGCTCAAGTTTGACCGCCCGCAGAACCTTCATCCGGACCCCGATTCCTGCAAACTCAGTTGCGTTGGAACCGTGTCGAGATTCTCTATCCCATGACCTAGGGTAGGTCTCTGGATCGGATTTTAGCAGAAAGTCAACTTTTGGCTCTGCTCAGGTTTGACCGCCCGCAGAACCTTCATCCGGACCCCGATTCCTGCAAACTCAGTTGCGTTGGACTCGTGTCGGGATTCTCTATCCAATGATATAAAGCAAGGTACTTGGCACGGAATTCGAGGAAAAGTCAACTCTCGGCTTTTCCTTAAGTTTGACCGCCCGCAGAGTCTTCATCCGGACCCCGATTCCTGCAAACCCAGTTGCGTTGGACTCGTGTCGGGATTCTCTATCCAATGGTATAAAGCAAGGTACTTGGCACGGAATTCGAGGAAAAGTCAACTCTTGGCTTTTCCTTAATTTTGACCGCCCGTAGAACCTTCATCCGGACTCCGATTCCTGCAAACTCAGTTGCGTTGGAATCGTGTCGAGATTCTCTATCCAATGGCATAAAGCGAGGTGACCAATTTTCACTTGATCAAAAAGTCAACTTTTCACCCCTTAGGGTTTGACTTTCTGTCCAGGGTTTGTATTTTTGGTTTTTTTCTGGGAGCGCAAAAATGAGGTGCTTACAGCTGCCCCTCTTTGCCGGAGTCACCTTGCGGATGAACGGCAAAGAGAAAAAGAATCTCGTTTTTGCGCCTGGCATTTCTGTCGACATGGTCGACGAGCTTAGTCCTTTGAAATTTTCATTTTGAGAGGGAAGCGGCCAAATCATGTGGCGTCACTTCCTGGCTTCAGAGTTTCCTTACCCTTTGCTGTTCGGGTTTTTGTAGGGCAACTCTTCAGCTTTTTAGTTTAAGTTTGAAAGTGATTAGATTGGACTTCAGCTCGCCAACCTGTTTCGGCGTCGATGCCAGACACTTGACAATATTCGTTTCTTCTTGTTTGTTCCATTAAAGCTTTTAGGTGACTTCAGACTTCTGATCCATTTTGCGTCTTTTACTTGAAGTTTATGTTTTTTTTTTTTTTTTTTATTTTTTTTTTTTTTAGGATTTGATGGCCAAGGGTTGGGTTAGGATGTGGACCGAATGGAGAAAGGAGGAAGGAAGAGTGGAGGAGGAGCTGCTGTTGGTGAGGAGGTGCTTCCAGCGCTTTCCAGTGCCTCAAGGGAGTCCACACACCTGCTCTACTCTATTTACAAAAGTGTGAAATCAAAATTACAAAAGGGGCCATCTTGCTCGATGATTTCTTCTTTTATGCTCATTCTTCTTCATGTCTTGTCATTCCTTCTTCTGCAGTGCTCTCTGATTTGCTTTCCCCCTTGTAGAGGGTCCCTAGCTTGAAGTGACTGTTGCTGGGGATTGGGCAGGAACCTTTTTTCTTATCGCCTCTTCTTTCGGGACGAGCCTTGTTAGTGACAAGCGTGGGAGCTCCCCGGGGAATGATGCTCCGCTGGGGATAAGTGGGGATTCCTCACGCTGTCATTTTCCTTCATAAGGCCTTCTCCCTCTGCTTGGGTGCGAATTCTTCATGTTCGTTCAAGCTCTTGTTGAGTGCGAGAGGCTCCACCAGGGATTGATGCGAGCTTGCTTGTCTTCCTTCCGATCTTCTTCGCAAAGCCGGCCTCTTCAGACTGGGCGAGGCTTGAGAAGTCTACATCATCAGGCATCACTCTCTTATTGCTTGAGAGGACTCTACGGGGGATGTAAGGGTGTCGTCCCTTGTTTGCTGAAGGCCTCCCACTGGGGATTTTGGAGGTTGCTATTCTCCGTTTACTGAAGGAACTCTGCTGGGGATTTTGGAGAAGGTGTCCATTATCCCACTCTTGCTGTACCTGTGAAGGCAGGAAAAGACAACATGTTAGCCGTGGAACAGCTGGGGAATGCAAAACACTTCTTTTATTCTTTTCTTGCTCTGAGCCTTTTGCCCATTGCAGATAGAAGCGGCCTTTGCCAAGGTTAAGAGACTATCCACTTAGGTTAGTAGCCCAACGTGGAGCTCAAAACAGTTAAGCAGCGCAATTATAGAGAAAACAGGTGTGTCAGTGTGTGCTTGTGTTTGCAATATCAAAGAAATTTCCCAAGGTCAGACGGGACTTGGAGTGCTTGGTATTTTCCGTAGCATTGTCATCACAGGCCACTGTGAAGTCTTTGACTCGGGCGCAACCTGCCAGTCTGGACCTCTCAAATCTGTTCAATTTTCTTGATTTACTATCTGCCACTGTTGCTGCTCTCCTCTGTATCTTGCTTTGCTCAAACCAGATGTGACCAGTTTTTATTTTTTTTTTTTTGTTTTTTTTGTTTTTTTTTTGACTAACCACGCAACGCCCTTTTTTCGGGTTTTCGCTGTGTCCAGCCTTTCTAGGAAACTCTGAATTCTGTCATTGCCGATGAACGCAGACCTAACTGTTTGCCCTGATCATTCCTTTTGGGATCTGAGAGGTCTTAGAGATAGGACGAAACGTAGGCTGGGTCTCGGTTATGAAAGAAAGGATAGATGGCTCAAAAAAGCTTAATTATTTGGGTTTGCAAGGTGTGCTACTTTTATTGTTGGTGGGACTTACATCCTGGCTTATTTGGATCTCTATATTTTTGGGCGGGGCAAACATTTCCCCATTTCCTTTGTTTCTTTTCTTTTTTCTTTATTTCTTTTTTTCTTGTTGCATTTTCTCTTCTTTTTGAGGTTTTTCTGGGCAAGAGTGCCCGGTTTCTTTTTGCTTTGCCAGGAATGCCCCATTTGGTGTGTAGAACACTGGCAATGGGTTGAAAGAATTTTAAGGCTCAAAATTGTCTAACTAGGGGAGAATTTAAGGTATTTGGAAGGATTTACAGTCTAAGGAGAGTCAAGGATGGCCTCTCTTCATTTCCCAATCAGAATGATCTTAGGCATAGTACAGTTTGACTGCGTCTGCATTTATCGGCTCAGGAAAAGTTGCCCCGTCCATTTCTTGCAGGATGAGTGCTCCTCGGGACAGAACCTTGTGGACTACGAATGGCCCTTCGTAGTTTGGCTTGAATTTCCCTCTATTGTCCTCTTGATGAGGAAAGATCCTCTTCAGTACTAGATCTCCCACTTTGAATTGTCGTGGCTTCACTTTCTTGTTGTAAGCTCGTGCCACTCTCTGTTGATAAAGCTGGCCATGGCACAAAGCCTTGATCCTCTTTTCATCCAACAATTGCAACTGGTCAAATCTGGATTCTTCCCATTCGACATCACTGATTTCAGCTTCCTTCAGAATTCTGAGCGATGGAATCTGTGCTTCCACTGGGAGAACTGCTTCCATTCCGTATACCAAGGAGAACGGGGTTGCCCCGGTTGATGTTCTAATCGACGTCCGATAGGCGTGTAGTGCATACGGCAGCTTCTCATGCCAGTCTCTGTAGGTGACCACCATTTTCTCGAGTATCTTCTTCAGATTCTTGTTGGCAGCCTCTACTGCTCCATTCATCTTGGGCCGGTATGCCGTGGAGTTCAGATGTCTGATTTTCAAGTCTTCGCACATCGTTTCCATGTCCTTATTACTCAGATTCTTTGCATTGTCTGTGATGATCGCTTCTGGAACCCCGTAACGACAGACTATATTGTTTCTGATAAACTTGAGCACATGGGATTTCTTCACATCCACGAAGGACATGGCCTCTACCCACTTGGTAAAGTAGTCGATTGCCACTAAGATGAACCGATGCCCGTTTGAAGCCATTGGATGAACCTGGCCTATCATGTCGATTCCCCAGATGGCAAACGGCCAAGGTGATGTCATGGAGTGCAACGTATTCGGCGGTGCATGGATGTTGTCGGCATAAATCTGGCATAACTGGCATTTTCTGACATGAGCGTAGCAGTCTGCCTCCATGGTCATCCAGTAATAGCCCATCCTTAGAATCTTCCTTGCTAGCATATGCCCATTCATGTGTGCGCCGCACAACCCTCCATGGATTTCCTCAATCAATTTCTGTGCCTCGGCCTCCCTGACACATAGCAGTAGAGAGTCATATTATGATTTCTTGTACAGTCTACCTCCACTGTAGAAGTATTGCCCCGCCAACCTCTGTATAGTTCGCTTCTCTGCAGCTGAGGCACCTTCTGGCAGAATTCTGTTTCTTATGTATCTCTCAATGTCTGCGTACCAAGGCTCTTCTTCGGGCGTGCTTTTCTCGACACTGAAGCAGTAAACAGGGTAACGCCGAATTTCTATCTCCAAAGGTTGCACCCAAGCATCATCCGTGATGGTGGCCATTGATGCTAGCGTAGCTAGTGCATCCGAAAACCGGTTCCCGTCTCGTGGCATGTAGTCGAATGTCACGCTCTCGAATTCTCCTTCTAATTCCTTGACCAGTTCTTGGTATGGTACCAACTTCACATCTCTAGTCTTCCAGTCTCCCATCACTTGATAGATGATAAGACTTGAATCACCGAACACTTTCAGCTCTTGTATACGCATCTCAATCGCCGCTCGCAGGCCTAATACGCACGCTTCATACTCGGCCATGTTGCTAGTGCAATCAAACAGAAGTTTTGCTGCTATTGGGTGATGAACACCGTCTGGGGAGATTAGCACTGCTCCGATTCCTTTTCCATTTACATTTACTGCCCCGTCAAAGAACATCTGCCACTTGGTTTCTTCTGCATCATCTGCAGACTCTGTACACATCACATCTTCGTCCGGGAAGTGAGTCAGAAGTGGTTGGTAGTCAGGCAGTGGGTGCTCTGCCAAGTGATCCGCCACAGCTTGTCCCTTTATCGCCTTTCTAGTCGTGTAGACAATGTCGTACTCGGACAAAAGGACTTGCCATCTGGCGACCCTGCCAGTGGAAATCGGCTTCTCAAATATGTACTTTAACGGATCCAGATTGGAGATCAGCCAGACTGTGTGGCTGAGCAAATAGTGCCGGAGCTTCTGAGCTGCCCAGACCAAGGCGCAACACGTCTTTTCAAGCACTGTGTATCTGACTTCAATGCTAGTAAATTTCTTGCTCAAGTAGTATATTGCCTGTTCTTTTCTTCCTTTCTCATCGTGTTGCCCTAACACACATCCTACTGCCGTCTCTGAAACGGTCAGATACATGATCAAGGGTCGTCCTGGGACGGGCGGGACCAATGTCGGCGGACTCATCAGATAGGCCTTGATCTTATCAAATGCTACTTGACAGTCGTCATTCCAAACTACAGGGTTATCTTTCTTCAACAGCTTGAATATAGGCTCACACACAGGAGTCATCTGCGCAACGAACCTACTGATATACTGTAACCTGCCCAGGAAGCCTCTCACTTCCTTTTCTGTAGATGGAGGAGGCATTTCCAGAATTGCCTTTGCTTTGGCGGGGTCGACCTCAATGCCTCGCTTGCCCACTATGAAGCCGAGCAGTTTTCCTGAAGTAACTCCAAACACACACTTGTTTGGGTTGAGCCGGAGCTTGTATTCTCTGAGTCTGTCGAACATCTTTCCAAGGTTTACCAAGTGATCTTCTTCTCCCTTGGACTTCGCTATCATGTCATCCACATACACCTCCATCTCCTTGTGTATCATGTCGTGGAACAGCAGAGTCATCGCACGCTGGTATGTAGCGCCCGCATTCTTCAGTCCGAACGGCATCACGCGGTAGCAGTAAGTGCCCCAGTGCGTGATAAAGGATGTCTTTTCCATATCCTCAGGTGCCATTCTTATCTGGTTGTAACCAGAGAAACCGTCCATGAAAGAGAACATCGAATGCGTTGCTGTATTGTCCACCAGTACATCAATGTGCGGCAATGGGAAGTCGTCTTTCGGACTTGCTCTATTCAGATCTCTATAGTCGACACACATCCTGACTTTCCCGTCTTTCTTGGGAACTGGCACGATGTTGGCCAACCATTCCGGATAGTGAGTTACTTGCAGGAATCCGGCATCCAACTGCTTAGTGACCTCTTCTTTGATCTTCAGGGCCCATTCCGGCTTCGTGCGCCTGAGCTTCTGTTTCACAGGTACGGCCTCAGACTTTGTTGGTAACCGATGCACAACCAAGTCCGTGTCTAACCCGGGCATATCCTCGTATGACCATGCAAACACGTCAGAATAAGATTTAAGAAAATCAATCATCTGTTTTCTCAATAATGGTGACAACTTTTTACCAATTTGGAGGATCCTTGGTTGTGCTATTTCACCTATGTTAATTGGCTCTGTTTCCTCAATGTTAGCCTGGAGACCCTTTTCGTGCCTTTCCAATGCAAGTTGGATTTCAAGCGGGGTTTCCCATGATTCATCGTCGTCCTCATGCTCGAAAGGCTCACAGGGGACGATGTTTGAATCTTCTTGCTGCGATGGGCGAGTGCCCCAATCTGACGTGTCGAGTTCTTGCTCGTTTTCAGGATTGGACACTGGCTCATGCATTTCATTTATTATTGCCATTTGGACTGGGTTTTCCATTTCCTTTTGTTCTTTTTGTTCAATTATGGCAATCTTATTACCTATCCCGTGCCCCAGATCTTCCAGGTGTGCGTCGGGATTGACACTAAGATTGCGATGCTCAAGTTGCTTATTTTTGTTATTTTCATTTTCAAACAGATGCAAGTAGTAGGAAGCATTGAGATATTCATTAAAAATTTCAGCAGTAGCTACAACAGAAATCTCAGAGGTGGTAGAAACCCCCTTTGGGATAGCAGCTTTGCTGATAGCAAAAGGCATGGCGCTCCAATTCTTCAGTGGTGCCCCGCCTTCCTTGTTGATAGCAATCGTCTTCTCTGGTTCTCCAGCTAGTACCATGTTGGCGCTCTCGTCAGAAGAGATGTAGATAGGATCCTGTGCTGCGCCTCCTGCCGGTTTGTTCTGGCTTCTCTCTGATCGGGGGCCAGACTCTGACGATACCCTTACCCATGATCCACTGAGGGAGATTGCCCATGGTATCTCATCCTCGGGTGGTGCGCGTGCGATGGTGACTTCATTGGCTGGGTCAACTCTGGGGGGTGCAAACATTATGGGTATTCCAGTCGGTATCCCAGGCACCGTAGAAGAGTAAGCTGGTGGTGCCCATTTGCCATAAGCTGCATGGTACACTTCCTCCGGTACTGGCCCTAGTACTTGGGGCATGCTACGGAACATGCGGTTCAGACCGTCGCGAGTTCCGGGGTGCGGGATATGAGGGGGTGGAGGAGGCGACCTTGGCCTGCGAGTTGGTGCTCCTGAGCTGTCTCGCCCTTCCATCATGCAAACATACATGATTGGGCCTTCTTCTTTGGATTCCTCAATGGGAGCAGGTGGGGGCACTTCTTTTACAATCGGAGAGTTGACCGGGATCCCGTCAGGGATGAACTGTTCATCTGGTGGGGCGAAGGCCATGGTGACTTCGTCAACTGAGTCCAGGGCGACCAGTGCTGGCGGGCCATCCGGCGACCCCTCAGGAGCCGATGGGTCTACCTCTACTGCATCTCCAATCATTTCCATAGCTGGTGGCTCTTCCCCGAGCATCTGAGCCAATCCTTGCAGGTAGTCTTCTTCCATGGCAGGGGTATCCAGAAACTCATCTCCCCACCCTTGGGGGACTATGTTCTCGATAGCCTGGGCCGCTTCACGCTCCATGTTAGAGAAGCGGTGGTACAAGTTCTCGTGCACGCATATGGGCCAGTGGGGGTCTCTTCCTTCAGTTCTGGCTCTTTTTCTTTCGGCGCGGTTCCCAAGGAGTCGGGAGTAGTCTTCTGGCTGCGGCCTAAACCCCAGTCCAAACCCAGTGGTCTGCTCATAAGGTTTGATGGCTACCCTGATGCCTTGCTTGTATTTGCCTAGTCCTTCGCCTGCTCTGAGACCCCAGTCTGCGCAGTCAACAGCACTAAACATGTTCTTTCTTTGCCTCTTCGAGAGTCGTCGCCCCCTTTTAGACTCAGGGATATTATTCACCTGTACCATCTCCACAGCTTGGAAATTGAGTGTGGTGGGTAACTCATAATCCACATAGGGTACTCCAACCCTTTCGAACTCTCGATGATCCTCAGCATGTACTGTTATAAGTTCGTTGCCTGATACGAACCGGACCATCCTGTGCAGTGTGGAAGATACTGCTCCTGCCTGATGAAGCCAAGGCCTCCCGATCAGCAAGTTAAATGAGGCATTGATATCCATGACCTCAAAGTCCATGGTAAAGGGCCTGTCTGCAATTATGATCACCAAAGTGACCTCTCCTAGTGAGTCTCTTCTGGCATTGTCGAAGCCTCTGACATTATGAGCGCTTGGCTTGATCATTGAAGGGTCCAATTGCAAACTGTGAAATGTCCTCATCGGGCATATATTCAAAGCCGACCCATTGTCAATCATGGCACGTTTTACGATGAGCTCGGTACATTTCACGGTTATGTAAAGCGGCTCGATGTGGTTGCACCCTTCAGATGGCAGGTCTGCTGTAGAAAAGGAGATAGCCTGTGGTGCCATGATTACTGACACTACTGCCCCTAGCTGCTCAGGGTCGATATCCGCTGGTACGGGTGCATCACCCAGGACTTTCATCAGTACTGCCCGGTGCTTCTCTGAGTCAATTAAGAGTCTCATTATGGAAATCTGGGCGGGTACCTTGCTCAACTGCTGGAGGAGATCATATTCGGGAGTGTAGACGCTATGGTGCAAATCTGTGACTTCCTCCTCTGTGGCCCTTCCCTTTCTCTTGAGGGTCGGTGGCAATTCTGTAACCACTTCCTTCCCTTTTTCTTTCCTTTTTGCTTCTGCTTCGGCTCCCTCCTCTAGTGCGGGTGGGGTGTCGGTGTTTATGTATCGACCGGATCGGGTGATCCGATCGATTTCTGCTTCAGCGGTGGTGGTGGTGGCTTGGTGGTAGGAAGATTGGGTGGGGTAAGGTGGGGACACCGTGTTGTACGAGGGTGGTTCCAGGTTGAGTTGTGAGAGGTTGAGGATGGGTGGTTCAAATGAAAGGGAGAATGGGTCTTGTGGGGGCGAGTCCATGATGTCATGGATGTTGAGGGCGGAGGGGTTGGGGAGAGGGGTGGGGTAGTAGAACTCTTGGTCTGTGGGTGGGTGGAAATGCACCAGAGGGAGATCGGTAGGGAAGTCGCTGTCATCTCCAATGACGTTCACTGCCTTGCTTTCTTCTGTCGATGTGTCTTCTGAGTCCGTATCAGGGGACTCGTCTGAACTCTCATACGGATCAAGCAGGGTTGCAAGTTCAGGAGTGGATGGTGGTTCTTCTTCTTCCGTGGCATGAAGGGGGACGAACCACTCAGACGTGCCGTGGGAAGAGGACTCTGAGCTTGGTTCCGCTGATAGGAGATCGGTGGAGGATTGCAGGTCCGGCTCGGATGTCGCAGACATATACTCGGGTGGCCATCCGGTAGACATCTGCGGGGGTACCCTTGAACTGCCCACTGACGCGTCCGTGTCCTGTGGCCCATTTCGGACCCGGGGTCCTTCGGAACTGCCGATTCCTTCTTTGCGTGGAGGGGATGGGGAGTCGCTGATCCATCCGCACTGTACTGGGTTCCATGGCCCCGTAACTTCCTCACTGCTCTGAGGCTCATCCTCTATCGCACAGATGTAGACCTCTGTATTCTCCTTGACTGCAATTGCTGTCGAGTGGGTTTCTGCTTGAAGCTGCACCTTCACTGTCTGCCCTGGTTGGCCAATCAGTACAGATGGGTCAAACTGCCCAGTGCCCCGGTCACAGCTCACCTGATTAGCTGACTTGCTGGTTGAGGCCTTAGAATGGTCTGGGAGAGGATTGGTGGTGACGCCCGCTGCTGGGGTCTGAGCCTGTGGTGCTGGGGGGTCGACCGTGATGCGTCTGCTGTCAATTAGGTCTTGGATATCGTGCCTTAGATCCCAGCACCGATTAGTGTGATGCCCCGGAGCACCCGAGTGGTACTCGCACCGTTCTGCTGCATTGTAGCTCCTGGCGTTGACCAGTCTGGGATTCGGGGGTTTGATCTGCAAGTACCCTTTCTTCAGCAAAGTAGGTAGCAACTCGGCTGGCGCATACGGTAATGGGGTGAAAACCCGTTTCATCCTGGCTTCGAATTCTTCTTTCGTCTTTCTTACCCCTTGGTAAGCTGTCTGCCCGGTCCCTTGGGGTGACACTGCCTCTGGTCCTTGGGAGAAGTGATAAGGCTGTGCCGGGTGCACGTAGTTCACTGCCTGCTGTTCCTGCCTTCGGGGCTCTTGTCCCTGGTTTCTGCCAGCCTGTCCTGTCACTGGCCTCCTTGGTGCGGCACTCTGTCCACTACCATCTATTTTCCCGGCTCTTACTGCATCCTCAATCCGATCCGCAGTCAAAATTAGGTCGTTGAAATTTGAGGTACTTTGCCCCAGCAGCAAAGTGAAGAACGGCTGTCCTAGTGACGCAATGAACAGAGATGTCATCTCTTGTTCCAACAGTGGCGGCTGTACCAGTGTGGCCAACTCCTTCCAGCGTTTGGCATATTCTCTCACCGACTCTTGGCTCTTTTTTGCTAGCCTCTGCAATTCTGCCCTTGTCTGCACTACCTGACTGTTGAGGCGGTACTGCTGGATGAAGACTGCTGCCAAGTCATTCCATGTCTTTATCTTAGCCTTGTCTAGACTCAGGAACCAAGCGTAAGCGGCCCCAGTTAATGACTTTTGGAAGAACTGCACCATGATTTGCTCTTCCTTGGCGTACTGGCACATGTCGCCTGAGTACGACCTTAAATGGTTCAATGGGCACCCGGTGCCGTCAAACTGGTGCAACTCAGGGCATTTGAACTTAGCCGGGAGCTGGATGTCTGAAAAGAAGCAAAGGCTTTCCAGGGTAGCCTCACTTTGCACTGTGTTGGGTTGGAGCTGTTTGAGCTGCTCCTTCAGGGCGGCCATTTCTGTTCTGTTCTCCTCCCTTACTGCTGTCAGTTTCTCCTCAAACTGCAATTCCTGGGTTCTGTACCAGTCTTCATCACCCTGTCCCAGATGGATAGGCAGAAATTGATCTGGTTGTGCCACATGAAATGGCGCTGCCGGGGGCGGTGGTGCCAGGGGAGGGGGATTTACTGGATGTGGCGGTGGCACCACTTCTGCTTGTGGTGGGAACTGTGGTTGCGGCTGCTGGGCAACTGGTGCTGACGGGGGGGCCTGCCTCAATTCCCTCAGTTCTGTCATCAGTTCCTGGATGATGGAACCCATACTGTCCATCCTTTGCTGCATCTCATTGACCACTTGGGTATGACTGGACTCTGCCGGATGCGGCCCTGGCGGCGTCTGTTCTCCTTGCTGTTCCATATCGAGCCTTCTCCTCGATCTTAACAAGTACGGACTTCTGAAAGCAATTTTTGGTACCTGGTAGGACAATTGGCAGGCATTAGTGTATTTTTACACAAATTGATTACACAATTTTATCTGATTGAATTTATTCATTTATTTATTTATTTATTTATTTTTTTATTTTATGATATGATTTGACTAACTGATCTATTTTAGCTACCCTAAGGCAACAAGGGAAGAGAACCTAAACTTTGAATCAACTGATCTATTTTAGTTACCCGTAGGTAACAAGGGAAGAGAACCTTTAATGAATTTGAAGACTGATCTATTTTAGACGCTTGGAAGCGACCGGGAAAGAGAACCCTGGTGACCGAATCTATTTTAGCTACCCGCAAGTAACTGGGAGAGAGAACCCTAAATAAATTGGCTGATCTATTTTAGCTACCCGTAGGTAACAAGGGAAGAGAACCTTAATGAATTAACTGATCTATTTTAGCTACCCGTAGGTAACAAGGGAAGAGAACCTTAATGAATTAACTGATCTATTTTAGCTACCCGTAGGTAACAAGGGAAGAGAACCTTAATGAATTAACTGATCTATTTTAGCTACCCGTAGGTAACAAGGGAAGAGAACCTTAATGAATTTGGGAGACTGATTTTTTTTTTTTTTTTTTTTGATTGGATTTGGACTATCTGATCTATTTTAGCTACCCTAGGGCAACAAGGGAAGAGAACCTTAATGAATTAACTGATCTATTTTAGCTACCCGTAGGTAACAAGGAGAGAGAACCCTATTTTTCTGAAAGCTGATCTATTTTAGTCACTTGGAAGCGACTGGGAAAGAGAACCCTGGTGACCGAATCTATTTTAGCTACCCGTAGGCAACTGGGAGAGAGAACCCTATTTTTGAAAACTGATCTATTTTAGACGCTCGGAGGCGACTGGGAAAGAGAACCCTAATGACCGAATCTATTTTAGCTACCCGTAGGCAACTGGGAGAGAGAACCCTATTTTTGAAAACTGATCTATTTTAGTCGCTCGGAAGCGACTGGGAAAGAGAACCCTATTTCACTGATCTATTTTAGCCGTTTAGGCAAGGAAAGAGAATCTTCAATTAAAGGGGGTTTTGTTTGAGCTCAGAATCACGGGGTTGGACCAATGCAGGGTCTCCGCAGGGGGTGAGCTGAAAAGCAGCACCCAGGCGTACCTCAACCAATCTCCAGTTCATTCACTGGCGGCGTCGGCGCCTAATTTCGGCTAGTAGTTCCCGGGCGTGCCTTAGCTAGTCGTTGGTTTAATCACCATTGACTTCGGCGCCTCACAAGGGGAAGGCTATACCAGGACGTTCATCCACCAAACGGTTCAACCACCGAAGGTTTCAGTGCCCCAAAGGTTTCGGCTAGTAGTTCCCGGGCGTGCCTTAGCTAGTCGTTGGTTTAATCACCATTGACTTCGGCGCCTCACAAGGGGAAGGCTATACCAGGACGTTCATCCACCAAACGGTTCAACCACCGAAGGTTTCAGTGCCCCAAAGGTTTCGGCTAGTAGTTCCCGGGCGTGCCTTAGCTAGTCGTTGGTTTAATCACCATTGACTTCGGCGCCTCACAAGGGGAAGGCTATACCAGGACGTTCATCCACCAAACGGTTCAACCACCGAAGGTTTCAGTGCCCCAAAGGTTTCGGCTAGTAGTTCCCGGGCGTGCCTTAGCTAGTCGTTGGTTTAATCACCATTGACTTCGGCGCCTCACAAGGGGAAGGCTATACCAGGACGTTCATCCACCAAACGGTTCAACCACCGAAGGTTTCAGTGCCCCAAAGGTTTCGGCTAGTAGTTCCCGGGCGTGCCTTAGCTAGTCGTTGGTTTAATCACCATTGACTTCGGCGCCTCACAAAGGGGAAGGCTATACCAGGACGTTCATCCACCAAACGGTTTAATCACTGGCGGCTTCAGTGCCCCCCAGGCTTGACCGAATGATCTTGGAAAGATACAGACGGGTGTGATCTGAGCTCAAGGTCTTGGGTGTTTGTAAACACTTGCTGGGTTTTGCGATCTCAATGAGAGAGATGCAGTTAATGGAAATTAGGTGGTCGCAGCGACCAGGAATATTGCAATTATCTGAGAAGAGGTGGTCTGTCGGAGACCGAGTTGCCCTATTGGAGGGAATTAATTCTTTCATTTCTTGTTCTTGTTTTGTTAAGTTTGAACAACATAACATAGTGAAAATAAATTCATGCTTCAATTAAAAAGTGTCGCCGCGGCACAAAGTACATCATCATGCTTATCAAAATACAACAAAGCCAAAGTCTAGCTAGGTTGGTCATCATCATAGTGGGAGGACACGTCTTGCCTCCTTAAGGCTCGCAGAAGCTTGTTCCGCAGACGTCGGTCCTCCTCAGCGCGCTTGCGCACTAATTCCATTTCATGTTGCAAGGCCGTATTGGCCTGCCTACTCTCCCGTTCCGAATCCACATAAGCTGAATGGATACGGGAGTGGGTCTCCTGCAGTTCGGCCACCCTGTCCCTATATGTGTTAGGGGGTGGAACTGTAATGTCGCCTAATGCGATAGGCTGTAGAGGTGGGGGGCCGTCGTGGCCAAATTCCCGAGCTATCCACTGCTCGTAATCCTGAAAGTGTAATTCGTTGAAGACGTCTTCCCGATACACGCACACCGTCTTCCACTCTGTCAACAGTTGGGTTCTTAGTCCTTTGGTGAGTGGACCAATCAAACTGCTCATGTCGTCCTTGACTGGGATTCCCTGCGGTTTCCCAAACTGTCTCAGAACCCGAATCGGATAGTACGGCATGGCATGGGTGAGGCCTATCAAGGCAAGTCCCTCTCTTTTCTTGAAAGCTATGATGGGGGTGTAGGGGATGTTGTATGTACCCCACCATCTAATGTCTGTTTCTCCCTTCAGGTGGAGAAAGTGGTTAAACCAATCCTCACGAGTGGGTAGGTCTGGTTTGATCTCTCTTCGAGCCAACCAATAGATGTTGTCGCCAGCTGCCTTGTAATATGCACTGACTGGTGATGACACCATCAGGTGGTCTTGCAGCCAAAGGTGGAGAAGGGGAGCGCACCCTTGAAACCTCCGGGTTCCGTTTTTGGACAAAGTCAGGGCATGGAACAATTGAGCTAGGATCAGTGGCATGATTCGGTACCCTACCCTGAGCTGATCCACAATTTCCATGAGGGCCAAATTAATGGTGTCTCCCCCAGTTGGAAAGAAGATTTGCGATAGAACCACAAGGGTGAAGGTGTCAAACCAAGCCCGGGGTCTTTCCTGCTTTTTGTTTCTTATCTTTTCAGCAAGGAATGTTTTGGAGACCCTAGTGAATGATTTGTCACCTCCTAAGGTCTGGAATTCTCCCCTTGAGAGGCCAAAGAAAGCGCAAGCTTCATTCTTGTAGCTTTCTTTGAGGCTTGGCCTAGCGGGTTCTCCTAAGTCGCGAAATCGGAGGAACAGATCAAGTTCCTCAATTGTGGGAGTCAACTCATTGACCCCGAATCGAAACACTGAAAGCTGGGGATCCCAGAAAAGCAATGCTGCTTGGATCATATCCCAGTTGATTGGCACATTTAATAGGGACAAAGTCTGTCCCATGTGGTATTTGTGCTCCCATTCAATCTGCTCACTCCCTTGGAGCTGCTTTGTCCAAGAACGGATCCAGGGGGTATCCCAGGCACACTTTTCTACCCTAGGGAAACGGGTTCTCTCAGATGAGGATGAAGATGCCATGCCAACTATCCGATCAAAATTCCAAATCAGTTTAAGGTTCCACACCAAACTCTTAATCAGTCCTAAGACATGCATAATTTCAAGCAAAAGACTAATCACTAGCAGCTCTAACATGCTTCACAAAATAAAGCAAAAGACAAAACCAGTGCGGAATTTTAACTCAGGCACACATGGTGTGTGGTCCTAAGGGTTGGCGCCAATGCAGGCGCGACTCCTAGACTTACTTGTGTAAAGGAGCACATTCAAGTCCTGATCAGTCTTTCTGTCTTTCATCTGTTCTTTCATCTGCTTCAGGTGTCGGACCACGGCAAAATTACAACTTGCCATCGAGGGCGAAGGTTTACAAAATATTTACAAAAACTTCAAAGAATTCATCCTTAAGGCTGTTGGGAGCCGAAAGGGAGGATACAAATTGCTTTCCAAGCGGGTAGGCTAAAAATTCCTAGATCTAGGGTTTAGTGCCCATGTTCTGGTCTGGCATGCTTTCATCTGTTTGTCTGATCTGGCCGGCTTTCGTCTGCTCTAAAAGACCAATCTGGACTTAAAGTGCTCCCAGCGGACTCTAATGGGTCAAGACCCATAGCATACAGGACTCCATGCATGGATCTGGGGTGGTTCCCCTGATCATGGTTAGGTGAGTTTCCTAAGCTAGGGCCGAGGTAGCCCAGCATCTAGGGTTTACTCCATTTGATGCAAAAAGCGGGGGTTGCTGCCCCTGATGGACTCTGAATTTTATTCCAATTTTATTCATCATTCACATCCTACTCACCCTCTCATGCTCAACGCAAGGTTCATTCAGAAACGTTAGGTGGGGAAGGATACCCAGCCCGAGACATAAGCCTACAAGGGTCTGGACCAGTACTGGATCCTCGCGTGCCACGGCAAGAAACCAGTGGTGCTAATGGACTCCAGAAAATTGGGGGGATGGGTTTACCCTGCTTTCCCCGGCAAGCCACGGGAGCGTAGGTGCTAATACCATCCCAAAGATCAGTTCATAGGAATCAGAAGGGTAGGCTGCTAGAGAGGTCTAGGTTTGGTAAAGAAGTAGCAATATCCGATTTCACTCATCTACCAAGGGTCGGATCATTCACGCAGCCTCCCTCGTGCGTGTCACCCCACGCAGTTTATCACACAAGAACGACAAATAAAAAATCCATCCACGGTGTGGTGGTGTGCCTGTGTGTGCAGTTGGGCTGCATGCTGTGTCTACACAGGTGAGTTTTGTCTAGATTTTGTTGGTAAAGGGATTGTTACTGTCTCGTATAGTAAGGTGCAGAATTAGCACGCAATACGAGGTTCTGGGAGAGTCCCCAGGTAAGTGGGGGGTCACAAGGGACCGCTTAAATCCCACTTGCCTTAGGCAATTATCGCGTCCCTTTGACAGGACTCCCCAGAACGCGTAATTACGCGTATTCTGTATCTTACTAAACGAGGTAGTAAGAAACCCTAAACGTCAACTAAATCTCTCTTTATGCTGACTCATCTAACTAGGGTCCTACTGGGCTGAAAGGTCCCCAGCAGAGTCGCCAGGCTGTGCGCGCGTGGGAAACGCGGCACGGGGTGATTCGGAGTCGCCACCGCCTGATGGGGTACAGGCGGACACCTGGGTGCCTAATCTTGCCTATTAGGGCTTTTTGGTCTGCGGCTTGAGATTCTAAGTCTGTTCTCGGTTGTGGTCCGGGGAAGTCCGTAGACACCCCGGTCCACCCCGTCGGATGACGGGTCCCGTGGGTTCCCTGGTTTGAGTCAGCTTACATAGGTCTCACCTGATTCCTAATCCGATATGCAATTTTGGTTAAGTCTGGCGGGACCACCTGAGTGGTGTGGGTCCCTTTACTTGATTTTATCTTTTTAATTAAGATGATCTGGGTCTGGTGGGGTGGGCCCCGTTGGAAGGCCCACGGTATCCCTTGGGGGGCCAAGTGTGGCCCGCATGTTCCTTGGTGGGCCAAGTGTGGCCCTTTGGATTTTGGCTCACTTTGAATTGATTTTATTTTAGAGTTCAAGTTGGATTAGTTAAGTGGATTTCATGCCAAAAGTGGGCCGGGATTGCTTTGTGGGCCCTTGAATGGGCCCCACAATTGGTTGCCAAGTGATTTTGATTTTATCTTTCTTATCTGTGCCAACACGGGCCAAGTACTGGGCTTGGGGCCCTTTACCTGGGCTTGGGCTTGAAAGCCCAAGGCTTCCTGACTTAGGGTTTGGAAACCCTAAGTTGGTCGGGTTCATGGGCTTAGTGGGCCCGATAGGCCCTACCTGTGGTCTCGGCCAAACCACATCCTACTTTAATCATGCATGGCCCAATTAGGGCTCGGGTGGGCCTCAATTGGTCTGGCCCACTCAAATCTCTTATTTATCTTATTTAAGCATGAATGGGTTGGTCGGGCTTGGTGGGCCCCGTTGGAAGGCCCACCGGAAATCAATTTGGACCGGGTTGGTCCATGGCCCATGTTGGGTTTCCGGGTGACCCGGGAACCCTATTGGTTCATCCGGTTCGGTTTGGAAATAAAGCCCACATTCAGCAATAATCACATAAGAAAATGCACAAAATTGACACCCTATCAAGAAAATGCACAAAATGCACAAAATCGGCCTGTTTTGGACCTGGCGCTCACCTCCTGAGGTGAGCGCCAGGTGGGCGCCAGAATCCGGGCGAAAATTTGACCTAGCGCTCACCCGATACCAGGTGAGCGCGAGCTGGGCGGGAGGTGAGTGCGAGATGGGCGCGAGAAGAGCGCCAGAATTTCGCTTGGTTTTAGGTGGGCGCGAGCTGAGCGCCAGGTGGGCGCCAGCTCGGCGGGAAGTGGGCTGAAAGGGGCGCCCACCTCCTAGGTGAGTGCCAGGTGGGCGCCAGGTGGGCGGCAGGTCACTGCTCTCTGTTTTTTTGAGATCTCCAACTCTGGCCGATTTTTTTCGGTCTGTAACTGTTCCACTGGCCTCCTAACATGCTTAGAACACCTCCCAACCAATCTTGGATTTAATCTAAACACATTTTTATTTCAAGTTTTGAAAACCCAGAAATCTCACAGTACAAACATGCATTCAAATAATATGCCTAGGACACTCCCCGGGCTTCGACCACTCCCCAGAATGCACTCACACTTGTATTCAAATTAACTAAAATACTTCAACCCACAACTCCCAATCTCTTTAAAGGGAAAAGAAACCAAACCCGATAAAAAACAAACACCTACAGATGCATTAACAGCTTATAAAAAAGGGGGTGATGGGAGCATGCTCAAGGGTACACAAACAGCAAATGGCATGTTAGCAAGTCCAGCACAACAAAAACAAAGAAAACAACATGCAGACATTACATGCACTTTCATCCGCAGACTGGTCCTTCAAGCATGCATACTAACATCCGAAGAAGGGAATGAGGAGGGGGGTTTACAGGGATACAATGGATGAAGGGAGCTTGGGAACATGCTCCCTTTTCGGCGCGAGCAACACACGCATCTTCCTCTTCCTTACTTGGTGGTCTTCATCAGATGGAAGTGAACAAAAAAACATGGTTTCATGGCTGTGGCCTCATACCACCGAATAAGACCGGCTTACAAAAAAATCATCTCATACTCATATATGTATAACTCAAAGTAACAGGGATGTTTACCTGGTGGTTCTTGAGTTCTGGAGCTGAGTGGGGGAGCCTCCTCGAAGTCGGACAGCGGCTGGAGCCTCCTCTTTACCGCACCAACAGTAGCAAGCTTCCACTTGCTTGGGTGGAAATGGAGAAGAACCAAAGGGGGTGATGTACTTGGGGTTTTCTTGGGGGCAAGCAGGGATGAAGAGAGGGGGGAGCTTCGGGTGAGGGAAGAAGAGGACAACCGAAACCCTTCGCACCCTCAAAAGTCCAGAAAAATCTCCGAACACTTAGTTTTTTTTTCGAAATTTTCCAACCCCCTGCGCGAAAAGTCGCGCGGGTTATATAGACCAAGAAAAAAAAAGTGCCGCCCACCTTGGCGCCCAGCTCAAGGTGGGCGCAAGCCCGCTCGCCACGTCCGCGCGAGCGGCATAATGATGAAAATCATTTAATGCCGCCGCTCGCCGGACGTAAAAATCTTTAAAATTAAGATTTAGTCCTTGACAATTTTTGGTAAAATCCGATATTCTCGGATTTTTACAGATTTAGTCCCTGGGATATTTCGAATGTTCGGATATTTACGGATTTGATCCCCGAGATATTTCCCTGCGCAACTCGCCACGTGTGCAGCTTTTTGCCATGTGCGCAGATTGCCGGTTTTGCTGCTCGGAAATTTCATCAGCTCATATTTTCTTCATCCGGACTCCGATCTGGGCAAACTTAGTTTCATTAGAATCGTATCGAAGCCCTCCATCCCATGACCTAGGGGTAGGCCTCCGGATCGGATTTTAGCAGAAAGTCAACTTTTGGCTCTGCTCAAGTTTGACCGCCCAGAGAACCTTCATCCGGACCCCGATTCCTGCAAACTCAGTTGCGTTGGAACCGTGTCGAGATTCTCTATCCCATGATCTAGGGTAGGTCTCTGGATCGGATTTTAGCAGAAAGTCAACTTTTGGCTCTGCTCAGGTTTGACCGCCCGCAGAACCTTCATCCGGACCCCGATTCCTGCAAACTCAGTTGCGTTGGACTCGTGTCGGGATTCTCTATCCAATGATATAAAGCAAGGTACTTGGCACGGAATTCGAGGAAAAGTCAACTCTCGGCTTTTCCTTAAGTTTGACCGCCCGCAGAGTCTTCATCCGGACCCCGATTCCTGCAAACCCAGTTGCGTTGGACTCGTGTCGGGATTCTCTATCCAATGGTATAAAGCAAGGTACTTGGCACGGAATTCGAGGAAAAGTCAACTCTTGGCTTTTCCTTAATTTTGACCGCCCGTAGAACCTTCATCCGGACTCCGATTCCTGCAAACTCAGTTGCGTTGGAATCGTGTCGAGATTCTCTATCCAATGGCATAAAGCGAGGTGGCCAATTTTCACTTGATCAAAAAGTCAACTTTTCACCCCTTAGGGTTTGACTTTCTGTCCAGGGTTTGTATTTTTGGTTTTTTTCTGGGAGCGCAAAAATGAGGTGCTTACAGGTTTCATGATATGGTTTTTGAGTTGTTTTTCACTTTTGAGAGAAGACCCTACGGTCTAAGTTCTCCCCTTTTGATGTTTTTCATCAACGTGGGTCTTTTTGGTTTTTATTTCTTGATTTAATGTGAAATTTGGGCTATATCTATGTCCTGGACTATTCAGGTTCAATTTTGAAATATTTCATAAAAATTATATTTTTCTAGATTTCTAGAATTTGACTTGAAGCCAGATTTTTGGATTTTTCACATTATTTTGGTTTTATTTGATTTTATCTCAATTTTATTTTAATCATGAAACCCTAGGAGTGGTATGATCATATTTGAAAGTTCTGGATCAATCAGGCTATTCGTATGAAAAAACCATACATTTTTGTCTTTTTGTGATTTTTTATGATTTTTGTAGCAAGCCCTTTTTCCTTTATTTTAACATGAACAATACCTGGCAACCACCTTGTGTGAATGAATAGAGGTGCCTAACACCTTCCCCTGTTCATAACCTAATCCCCTTACCCATCTCTAGTTGTTTTTTTTTTAGGAGGGTTATTTTTACCCTAAAATTGCCTTTTTGTGCTTATTTGATATTTTGGTGTCCATTCACATCTAGAAAGAATGGTGGTGACTCTGTGTTTTTAATGAATCCCGCGTGATGATAGGGAAGTCATTAAATTGATTTTTTCCCATGTCTCACAACTAGCGACTCCGCTGGGGACTTGAGGATTTTAGCTTTTTGGTGTTTGTTCATGTTTTTTTGGTGTTTATGGTTTGCTTGCTATTTTGTGTTTTTAGCATGTTTTTATTTTGCTTGCTGTTTGGTGTTCTTAAGCATGTGGGATATGTTTTAAATCTAATTTATTGCTTAAGAATTCATGGGGGTAGAAACATGCTTAATTCTGATTTATAGGATTGTTTCTAGAAACATGCGCAGGGTAGGGTTATTTTGCTAAACCATGCTGATTTATTGCTGTATCTTTATAATAGCATGTTTTAATTTTCAGCATGATCTCCATGATGTATTTTGGCTATATACCATGATCCTATGATTGCATGATTTGGATGATTTTTGTGAGCATGTTTAGGTGCTATAGGGTTGCTTGTTTACTTATGTTTACTTGCTTTAATATGCTCCCTATATACCTTGGTTTGTTTATGCATGGCTGCGAAAAGAGTGGCAATGGTTTGGGACGTTGTGAATGCACCCAATTTTTACAATGCACTGTGCACATTTTATTTTTTTTACACAGCCTACCTATAACCTATAGGAAGTTGAACCCAAATGTGTGTAGCTTGGCGCACCGAGGTCGTTACTTCGGAAAGCAAAAGTGAAAACATTCACCTTAGAACTTTGGGCCAATGATGTGATGATAATGTGGATCTGGGATTCTTGTCATCATTAGGCTTGAGTTCTAAGTTGCCATTAAGCCAAAACCCAAAACCCCTACACTTGAAGGTGGAGATACACGTTTTTTACTAAAGTACACAATTACGTGGGGATATGGGTCTGTAATTGAGGGAAGGCCGTTTGCAAACCAGGGCATAATGTGGATGCCATATGGAAGGTAAGCAAGGTAACAAGGTAACCTTAATTTTTGCATTATTTTCATGTTGTAGGGGTGTCATGGTGCCCATTGGTTTGGGGATAAAAGTGGTCCCAAATATGCATGTTTCCTAAAAATGGTGTAGCCCATTGGAAGAGTTTCCAACTCTGTTTAGAATCAATCCTACCCAATGATCATACAAGAGGCAACAAAAGGGTACCAAAGTCTTGGTAGGGTGTTGATTTGGAGGGAACATGTGCCCTCCTAAGCATGTATTTTTGCAAATAGGTCAAAGTCCACTTTGGGACAGTTTAGAGGCCTAGCATGGGTGAACCGTATGTTTGGATGAGCAATCAAAGTGATCAAACCATGAAAAAACTGGAAAAACATAAAGCAGCTCCATAAACCCGTAGTTATAATACGGGCTAGGCTCACCCGTAGTAACTATACAATCTAGGCTCGCCCGTATTAATCATACGGGCACAGCCAGACCGTACTGTGTATACGGTTTTAGCGGAGAATTCAATTTTAATCAGTTTATCTCAACTAAATCATGTTCCTTTAACCTTTAAATGATGAAAGGGAGATGAGTTTGAATAAAATGCTTCAGAAAAAAAAAAGAAAGAAAAAGGGGTAAATAAATAAATAAATAATCTTTGGGCCTCTGGAAGCCTTTGAATTTCAGACTTTTTCAAAAATATCCTTGGGGCCTCTGAAAGCCTTTGAATTTCAGAATTTTTCAAAAATATCATGGGCCTCTGAAAGCCTTCGAATTTCATATTTTTTTCCAAAAAATCCTTGGGCCTTTGAAAGCCTTTGAATTTCAGATTTTTTCCAAAAAAATCCTTGGGCCTCTGAAAGCCTTTGAATTTCAAACTTTTCCTCAAAACCCCTGGGCCTCTGAAAGCCTTGGAATTTCAGATCTTTTTTAAAAATATCCTTGGGCCTCTGAAAGCCTTTGAATTTCAGACTTTAACCTTTTGGGCCTCTGAAAGCCTTTG
This sequence comes from Buxus sempervirens, assembly GCA_947561395.2. NCBI lineage: Eukaryota > Viridiplantae > Streptophyta > Magnoliopsida > Buxales > Buxaceae > Buxus > Buxus sempervirens. Next base: position 59,666,003 of record OX387182.1, read on the forward strand.
AATTTCAGACTTTAACCTTTTCGGCCTCTGAAAGCCTTTGAATTTCAGACTTTAGCCTTTTGGGCCTCTGGAAGCCTTTGAATTTTAGAATTTAACTTTTTGGGCCTCTGAAAGCCTTTGAATTTCAGACTCTAACCTTTTGGGCCTCTGAAAGCCTTTGAATTTCAGACTTTAGCCTTTTGGGCCTCTAAAAGCCTTTGAATTTCAGACTTTTTCTAAAAACATCTCTGGGCCTCTGAAAGCCTTTGAATTTCAGATCTTTTTCAAAAATATCCTTGGGCCTCTGAAAGCCTTTGAATTTTAGACCTTTTGCAAAATACCCCTGGGCCTCTGAAAGCCTTTGAATTTCAGACTTTTTCCAAAAATACCCCTGGGCCTCTGAAAGCCTTTGAATTTCAGATCCTTTTCTCTTATGGGACCTGTTGGAAGCCCTAGAATATTCCAACAATTTTAAAAAAAAAAGAAGCAAATAAAGAAACAAATTCAAACTCGTGTTCACCCAGCATGCACATAGGCATTCATAGGTATAAGAAGGAGAATAAATGGGCATTAATATATTTTGTTTATTTTTGCCAGGTACCAATACACTTGCAATCATAGCTCCTGTAACCAGATCAAGAGCTCGCGCCATGAATCCCATTGAGAATGAAGCCGATGCTCCTCACCCAGATGTTGCCCTGCTCCAAGAGCAAGTAGCAGGACTAGCCCGAATGCTAGAGAACATACTATCCGTGCAGGCCCAACAAGTGCAGGCCCAAAATCAAGCATCCACTTCCAACCCTGCACCTCCACCCCAAATCAATATTCCACCTCCAGTTCAACCAATTCCTGAACCCGTTTATGAACCCACCCCTGAACCTATACTGATCAGGGATGAGACAGTGGAGTCAAACAAAGCTAAGGAAAAGGAAAGGATGAGGGAAGAAGTTGAAAGAAAGTTCCTGCACAAACTGGAAATGATCCAAGATGAATTTAGAGAAGTAAAAGGGGTAAGCAACTTCGGGGGCCCCAACTTTGAGGACTTATGCCTGTACCCCAATGTTAACCTGCCGGCTAAGTTCAAGTGCCCTGACCTAGACAAGTATGATGGCACGGGCTGCCCCATGAGCCATCTGAAGTTGTACTGTGGTGCCTTATGCCAGTTTGGTCGAGATGAGGGCATCTTGATTCAGCTCTTCCAAATGAGCCTGACTGGAACCACTTTAAGGTGGTTCGCTACTCTAGACCATGAAAAGATTAGAAGATGGAAAGACCTAGTAGATGCCTTCCTGGCTCAATACCGGTTCAATTCAGAAATCGTGCCAGACAGGTACGAAGTAATGAGAATGAGCAAAGGAAGGGATGAGACTGTAAGGTAGTATGCCAAGAGATGGAGGGAGACAGCCTCTCAAGTCAGGCCATATATGCTAGAGCAGGAGATGATTTCCACTTTCATTAGCACATTGGGCCAACCATTCTATAGCCATTTGGTGGATCAGACCACCACGAATTTTGCTGCCTTGGTTCAAGTGGCTGACCGAATAGAAGACGGGATCAAGTCAGGTAAGATAATTGACCACTCTGCCATGGTTAGTCAGCAGGACCCTAATATGAAGAAAGGAAGCGGGATAAAGAAGAATGGGAACAAGAAAGAAGGGGAGGTAAACATGGTACAGCCACCATCTGGCCTTAACAAGCCCATACAAATCAACATACCTACTCACTTTCCTATTCCATCTGCTCCATCTACCCAGGCCCCTATGAGGGTTAATGTTCCAGCAGCACCCTCAAACCAAAAAAGAGTTTTTACTAAAGAGGAAAAGGATGCCTATTTCACAGCCAGGAGAAATAGGGTTTTCACCCCTATTCCAATGACTCCTTCTCAGTTGCTGCCCACTTTATTGCAAGCAGGGTATATCACCTTAAGAGAGCCCAATCCGAATGCATCTAAGGGGAGAAATTATGACCCCTCCACCACTTGTGATTTCCATATGGGTGCACCTGGACACCCTACTGACAAGTGCTGGCCTTTGAAACATGCCATTCAGGATTTATTAGACCAGAATACCCTGTCTTTCAATACAGGGGCTCCTAATCCTCCAAGAACTGATATTGGACAAAACCCACTGCCCCAGCATCATGGGGCAGTCCCATCTAATGTCATAGTGGTCATATTGTAAGTGTGAAAACTCACACTCCTGTTATGGCAAATGTTTGACAAATTATGTCTTCTAATAAATCTTCAAGATGTGCAGATTAAACAATGAAAATTCAGTGAATTTAGTAAAGAAGAAGAAGACGATGCTACCACACAGCTACCACGCCGCTGGTAGCCCAATGAAATGAAAGATTTTCTACACAGAGCATTTTATTGTAAAGGCACTTGCGAAGATTAACGCCGCTGCCACCCCGCTGGCAGCGCATAAGTGAATTAGTGCTTTGAAAGAAAGGTCCGTGCACATGCCGCGTACTCTCCCGCTGGCAGCTCGCTAGCAACGCACTTTTAACTGATTCAACTTATTCTGAGCGGGACTTGAGTTCGCTTCCAGCCGTCTACACCGATCGCTTCACGACGCCACCAGCGCTCTACGCGATCTGAGTTTTATTCTTTAAATAGACGTGTTGTAATTTTTAATTGTGACTTTTTTCTTTGGATCATTTTGATTTCGGATCTTGAGATTTTTTGAGATTCGATCAAATCTTCTTTAGAGAGTCGGCGATTAAGTAAGGGGGAGATCTGAGATAGATCACCTGGAATTGAAGGTAGAGGATTCTTCTTCAATTCGGAACTTCATCTGATCGTGTGATTGCCTGGACTGGTGATCGGCTTTGATTGATGCGTAGGTGGATTCCTACTGCATTGGATCATCTCAGTGGATTCTGAGGTGATTATTGCGATCTGGATTGATCGTGTTCTGCAGCTTGTGGATTCAAGCTGTGTTGCAGTTCGTGGATTCGAACTGTGGATCACTGGTGAGTGATTGTCTGCGATCTGGACTGATTGTGTTCTGCAGCTTGTGGATTCAAGCTGTGTTGCAGTTCGTGGATTCAAACTGTGGATTGCTGTTGAGTGAGTTCAATTGTAAAGGTTAAGGGTGTACTCCTTTGTAATTCAATTTCATTCAATAGTGGATTTTTGAAGGGTTAGTCGCCTCATATAGACTCGAGGTTTTTTCCTGGATCTGGATCCAGGTTTCCTCGTATAATTCTCTGTGTATTGTTTCCGCATTGTTAAATTCTAAATTGTTGTAGATCGTGGACCTATAGAGTAGTCCTCTACTCTTTCAAGTGGTATCAAAGCCTATTCACTTTGAATTGCTATACAAAGTGTGATCTAGATCTATAGCATGGATTTTGGAAAAGAAGGAGGATCTGCCTCTAGACCTCCATTATTTGAAGGTAACAATTGTTCTTACTGGAAAGCAAGAATGAGAGCCTACCTGAAATCAATCGATGAGCGTGTCTGGCTCTCGGTTTGTAATGGCTATTATCCACCTGAGATCACAACAGAAGGAGGTGTTGTGATCCCTAAACCTCATGATCAGTGGACTAAAACTGAATCTGATCAATGTGGATGGAACAACAAGGCAATGAATGCCTTATTTTGTGCTGTTAGTGTTGAGGAATTCAGGAGAATTTCCTCATGTGAAGTTGCTAAGGAAGCTTGGGACATTCTTGAGGTCACTCATGAAGGAACCTCAGCTGTCAAGCTTTCCAGACTTCAAAGACTTACTACATCTTTCGAAACTCTATATATGAAAGATGATAAGTCTTTTGATGAGTTTTATGCTAAACTCTTAGATATTGTTAATTCTAGTTTTAATCTTGGAGAAAAAATCTCTACATCAAAGGTTATTAGAAAAATCTTAAGATCTTTGCCTGAAAAATTCAGACCTAAAGTAACTGCAATACAAGAGGCAAAAGATGTAGATAGCATGAGAATTGAAGATCTGGTAGGATCTTTACAGACTTATGAGCTAGATCTGAATATTCCTAAAAGAAGTAAAGGAATAGCTCTAAAATCTGTAAAATCTGTAAACACTGAAGAGTCAGATAATTCTGATGTTGATATGGATGAACTTGTTCTCTTAGCAAAAAAGTTTAAGAAAATGTTTAAAAAGAGACAATCCAATTCTTCATCATCCATGGACAGATCAAATAGGAGATCTGATAAGAAAATTTCTGATCCAAGAAAGGAGAAGAAATTTTCTCAGAATGATGAAGTCCAATGTTACAAATGTAGAGGATTTGGACATGTTGCATCTGATTGTCCCTCAAAGGATAAAAAGAAAAAGACTAATTATCAGGTTACTTGGGATGACAGTAACACTGATAATTCTTCACAATCTGATGAGGATATTTCTGCTAATTTTACTGCTTTCAATTCTTTTTACTCATCCTCTTCTGGTAGTTCAATCTCTGGAATTGCAGGAGATAATAAAGAGACTTTATCAGATGATGAAGAAGAACTACAAGAAGCCTACAATCAGCTCTATAAGGATTTCAATAGAGCTCAGAAGAAAGTCAAGAAACTGAGTAAAAAATTGAAGGAATCAGAAACAGAGAAAAATAAAGCTCTTGCAAAAATTGAGTCAATAAACCAGAAGTTACTTGAAAGACATGCCAAAGAAGATTTTCTGGTAACTTCTTTAACTGAAAAACTAAAAGAAAAGGAAGCTCAGATTTCTGCACTTCAAGGTAAAGTGATTGAACTTGAGAAAGTTTCAAATTCAAGTAAATCTAATGCTTCAAATTCTTCTACAGGAAATCATCAAATTAATGAGGAATCAATTTCAAAGGAAGTTCCTGAAAGCTCAACTTCTGCTGAAAAGAGAATGAGTGTAAGTAATCAACACAAGGAATCTTCACAGAAAATTTCTGCTGGAGAATTAAGATCAACAGGTAAACCTTCAACTTCTGAGAAATCTAAATCTGTACAGTTTAGAAATACTGGCAAATCTAGAAATGTTGATTTTTCTGAACATAGGTTCATACCTGTATGCCATCACTGCAATAAAAAGGGTCATATAAGACCAAAGTGTTATGCACTGCATGGTTTCCCTGATGGATATTTTGATAATAAGAGAAAAGTGAATCAAAGTCAGTCCCTGGACTTATACAACAGATTTGACTCCCTGTTAAAATTGACAGAAACATTAAATCAGGAAGTCACAAATCTGTCAAAGAAGCTTCCTTCAAAAACTCAAGTAGTTGATGAAGGTACTTTTCAGAAGACTCCTGAAAAACAGATTTGGGTAAGAAAAGATTCATTAGTTGCTAATGTGGTTCATGTAGCTTTAAAAGCTCATGATGTCAACATGTGGTACTTGGACAGTGGTTGTTCAAGACACATGTGTGGTCATAAGGCTATGTTCAGTACCTTTGAAGAATATTTTGGTGGAAGTGTTACATTTGGTGATGGAAGCACTTCCCAAGTTAAAGGTAAAGGAACTGTAAATGGTCCAAATGGTGTTTGTCTGAAGATGTCTTATTTGTATCTGGGTTAAAGGCAAATTTGATTAGTATTAGCCAGTTATGTGATTCCAGATTATTTGTAAACTTTACCAGAAAAGAATGCAAAATTTTGGATAAATCTGGTAGAACTGTTCTTGTAGGTGTAAGAACAAGTGACAATTGCTATGGAATCATTGGAAACAATGAGTGTTCTTTAAAATCCTCCATATGCAATGAAATTGAATTGTGGCATAGAAGACTTGGCCACATTAACTATAGAGATTTGTCAAAAATCTCTAAGTCTGAGTTGGTTAGAGGAATTCCCAAGTTTGGGAATAATAAAAAGAAAGGAATGTGTGGTCCTTGCAATCAAGGAAAGCAAATCAAAGCCACACACAAGAAAACCAACATTGTAGGAACATCAAGACCATTAGAACTGATTCATATGGATTTAATGGGACCTACAAAGACTGAAAGTCTGGGAGGAAAGAAATATATATTTGTTGTTGTAGATGACTACAGCAGATATACCTGGGTAGATTTTCTAAGAGAAAAATCTGAATGTTTTAACTGTTTTAAACATCTGTGCTGTCAAATTCAAGTTGAAAAGAACTTGCAAATAGGAAAGATTGTTAGAATCAGATCTGATCATGGGACAGAATTTGAGAATCAAATGTTTTCCAATTTCTGTGAAGAACAAGGAATCAAACATGAATTTTCTGCTCCTAAGACCCCACAACAAAATGGAGTTGTGGAAAGGAAGAACAGAGTTTTACAAGAAATGGCTAGAACCATGATGATAGCCAAGAAAATTTCAACAAAATTCTGGGCTGAAGCTATAAACACTGCCTGTTACATTAGTAACAGAGTTTATATCAGATCTGGGTGGAAACAAACTCCCTATGAACTTTGGAAAGGAAAACAGCCAAACTTGAAATATTTCAGAGTCTTTGGAAGTAAATGTTATATCTTAAGGGACAGAGAAAATCTAGGAAAATTTGATTCTAGAAGTGATGAAGGAATTTTTCTAGGATATTCTTCTTCTAGTAGAGCATACAGAGTTTTTAATTTGCAGAAATCTGTTGTAATGGAATCTATAAATGTGCTAATAGATGATGAAGGTACTGACAGTGAATTTTTGCAGGCTGTAGATGAAGAGGGTGAAATCAGAGATGCATCCCCAAGCAATGAAGTTATTCCTCTGACTAGAACTCTCAAAGACCACCCAACTGAGCAAATTGTTGGAAAAATTTCAGATGGAGTAAGAACAAGACATCAACTGCAGAATGAGGTAAGATTTTCCTCTTACTTATCTCAATTTGAGCCCAAATCTTTTAAAGATGCTTTGTTGGATGATTCTTGGTTAAATGCTATGCATGAAGAACTGAATCAATTTACTAGAAATAATGTTTGGGAATTGGTTGAAAGACCCTCTGATCTGAATGTGATAGGAACCAAGTGGATTTTTAAGAACAAATCTGATGAGAATGGGATAGTAACCAGAAATAAGGCTAGGCTTGTTGCTCAGGGGTATACTCAAGTAGAAGGAATAGATTTTGATGAAACCTTTGCTCCTGTAGCTAGGTTAGAATCAATCAGATTACTGTTGTCTATTGCATGTTACTTGAAGTTTAAACTGTTTCAAATGGATGTTAAGAGTGCATTCTTGAATGGATATCTGAATGAAGAGGTCTATGTAGAGCAACCTAAAGGATTTGAGGACACAAATCATCCTAAATATGTCTACAAACTGAACAAAGCCTTGTATGGACTCAAACAAGCTCCTAGAGCTTGGTATGAAAGACTCACCTCTTTTTTACTTGAATCTGGTTTTATGAGAGGAAATGTGGATAAAACTCTCTTTATTCAAAGAGAGTCCAAACATATTTTGATTGCTCAAATCTATGTTGATGACATAGTGTTTGGATCTACTTCTGAAAATCATGCTCACTCCTTTGCTGACTTAATGAAAAGTGAATTTGAGATGAGTATGATGGGTGAACTGAACTTTTTCTTAGGTCTTCAGATTTATCAATCTCAACAAGGAATTTTTTTTTCTCAAGCAAAATATTCAAGAAATCTTGTTAAGAGATTCAGCTTAACTCATGCTAAACATGCTAGGACTCCTATGAGTACTAGTTTAAAACTTGGAAAAGATGAATCTGGAAAAGTTGTAGACCCTACCCTGTACAGAGGAATGATTGGGAGTCTACTGTACTTAACAGCAAGTAGACCTGATATAAGCTTTAGTGTGGGAGTTTGTGCTAGATATCAGGCTAATCCTAAAGAATCTCATCTGAATGCTGTAAAAAGGATTATAAAATATGTTAATGGAACTGTTGATCTGGGAATCTGGTTTTCCAAAGAGACAAACCCACATCTTACTAGATACACTGATGCTGATTGGGCTGGGTGTATGGATGACAGAAAAAGCACCTCTGGTGGTTGTTTTTACATGGGTAATAATCTCATTGCCTGGTTAAGCAAGAAGCAAAACTGTGTTTCTCTGAGTACTGCTGAAGCTGAGTATATTGCTGCAGGAAGCAGCTGTACTCAACTTATATGGATGAAACAAATGTTATCTGATTATGGGTTAGATCAAAATCAAATGATTCTCTTCTGTGACAATCAGAGTGCCATAAATATTTCCAAAAATCCTGTTCAACACTCAAGGACCAAACATATTGACATCAGGCATCACTTTATAAGAGAGTTAATTGAAGACAAAACTGTTTTGATTGAATATATATCTACTGAAAAACAGTTGGCTGACATTTTCACTAAACCTTTAGATCAAAACAGATTTGAAACTCTTAGGAAATCCCTAGGAGTTTGCTCTCAAAACTGAAAATCAGGTTCTATTTTGAGTTAATTTAGATGTAAAATAATCTACATATCTGTTCAAAATGTTCTTGTGTGTTCTTAATACTGAATTCTTAATTCAGGAAGCTTGAGTCTATGCATATTGATAGAAATGTTTTCATAATCAACCATCAGGTTTGTCTTAAACACTTTTGTGCATTGAAGTTTATTGTGTGTTTGAAGCTTGGATTCTATAGGCTATCACCTTTATGAAAAGAAAAGTTTTGGAAATGGCTGCCATAGAGACTAGAGTGAAAGCCACTGTAATTCTCAAAAAGAAAAAGAGAAAGAAGGTATATCCTTGGAATGAACTGCAAACTCAGGTTTTTTAAGGGTCAATGCCTTCTACAAAAAGAAAAGAAAAAGAGATCAGAAAAGGCTACCTATCTCTGATGTGCGAAAGCCACCAAAATGAAGTTGGGGTATGTCTATACTTTCCAAGTATGATTACACTAAAATAGCCTTCCATATGTATAAAGTGTCAAAGTCAAAAATGATTTTCACACACTACACAAACATTGACTAATTAATATGCATATGAGTTCAATATCTTGAAGAAAATTTATAGTATGAGAAACCATGAAGGAAATTTTGCTCTTTGATATGAAATGTGTCACATCTGAATTAACCTTGATAGGTTCCTTAAGATCAGTTTTGTGAATAAGTACTTCTTGGATTGAATAACAGTTGATTATCTGGATGATTTTAGTTTAATTAAAATCTTAGTTTTGTGTTTAGAAGTATGATTTCTTCATGAAGAATAGTTCACTTTCTTTTTTATAAATTTTTGCCTTGAATCTGTGTTTTTCATTGTGTGTGCCTGTGCACCTTCTACGTCGCTGGAAGTGTGCATGTAGCCTTCTCTGGTATAGCTTGCTTTGGCACATGCCTATTTCTACGTCGCCAGCTGCTCGCTGGCAGCGTATTCTATTTGCCTATATATAGGTGAAATCGCATTCTCTTTTTACCCCTGTTTCTTTTTACCTGTCTTCGATTCCTCTCGCTTCTCGCGTCGTGTCCCTGTGCTGCTGTCATTTTCACCTTCCTTCTACCTGTCTACTGTTCAGGTAAAATTTTTTTTTACTGTCTTCATCCTGCTTCTTCATTTTCTGCTTCCTAGTTCAGGAATCTTCTCTCGTTATTCTACGCTAGGGTTTGGTAGATTGTTCTGCCATTAGGACTTTTTCGTTTGTCAGTTGTTTCTGTCTGTTTGCTCTTTCTCTTTCAATTCTCTCTTAACCATGCCTCTCAAGAGAAAGTCGAGAACTGATTCTCCTTCAACATCGTCTCCTCCTGTGAGGTCCTCTCCTGTTATCTCTTCTCCTCCAGTGAGACCCCCGTCCCCTTCTCCTTCTTCTGAACCATTTGTGGGGAATGGTTTATCTGATTTCAATGAATTTTTCAAGCACAGGCCACTTCTTCTAGAAAGGGCCATCAAGCTTGAGTCATTTTCTGAATCTCCTCTCTACTCATTGTTTTCGGACAATGGTTGGAAAAAATTTGCTTTAATCAATGGTTTTGCATATCCGGCTCTGGTTCGAGAATTTTATTCTAATCTTCATCATCTACATCTTGCCAATCAAGGCTATGTCAAAGCCTATGTCAGGGGAATCTCTTTCGGCTTCTCGAAAGAGCTTATTTCCTCTCTTCTTGAACTGCCTCTTGTTAATTCTCCCTCCTTTAACTTTCTTGAGTTTCATACTGATCCTCCTATGGAGTCCATCATTCCTTCTCTAATAGTTCAGGGTGCTCCCACTTCCATCAAGAATAAGCCCAACTATATGCCTCATGGCTCTCTTCAAGATCTTCTCCGGATCTTGAATCTGTTTGTGTGTGCTTCTCTTGTTCCATCTGATCATCACTCCGAGATCTCTCACTCTAGGGCAAGACTTCTTCATGCCATCTGGAACAGAGACAGTGTTTGTCTTCCCTCCATCATATTCAATCAAATCCTTCAGTCTCGGAATCTAAAATCCAAGACTGCTGCTCTTCCATTTGGGATTTTCATTTCTTTCATGTGCATTCACCAGGGAATCTTACCTGATCCGGCTGAATTGATCATTCATCCCAGACCTCCCATTGATTCCTCCACTCTGACCATAAGTAAACGAGCAAATCCTTTTCGTTTGGTGTCTTCTGAACCCTCTTCTTCTCAGTCCTCTTTGTCCAGCTCTGATGCTGTGGCAATTATGGAAAAACTGAACTCCATGCAAGCCTCCCAAGAGGCTTTCAATTCTGAGGTTAGGTCTCATATGCTCATGATGAGCATGTTCAAATCAGAGACCCAAGAGAGGCTGGAGAAATTGGCCAAGGATGTTGATTTTACATGTGGTGGGGTACAAAGGGACGTTGCTGCTCAGCAACGAATGCAAAATGAAGCGGATCATTTTCTGGAATGCATTCGGAAGACTCAGCTGGAGATGGATCACAAACTCTGTTGGCTGCACTCCAGATCCCAAGATGCATACAAGCATTACTCAAGGACTTGGGAACCCAAACCACCTTCCAGAAAGGGGGAGTTTTTTGGATGATGCTGCTGGGGTTGTTGTTTCTGTTGATGGTTTTGCTGGGCTGTTTCTGCTGCTTGTAAATTTTTTTTGCTGTGCTGTGAATATGATACTTTTTGTTGTGTTCTGTTCTGTTTGTTTCTCCTGAAAGAAGGTTTAAAGGGGAGTGATGATTAAGGGGGAGAAACTGTAATTTTTGAACACTGTATATGTTTCTGATTTCTGTATACATTTTGTGAATGAATGAAATTCTGGATTCTTCACAATCATTGTGTCTCTCCTTATCAGTGTGGTTTTAAAATTCTTAAATGGAAATCAATATTAACTGAGTTTGATATTAAACACTGTTTTGAGGTTGTTGTCAGGCATTTGCCAAGGGGGAGATTGTAAGTGTGAAAACTCACACTCCTGTTATGGCAAATGTTTGACAAATTATGTCTTCTAATAAATCTTCAAGATGTGCAGATTAAACAATGAAAATTCAGTGAATTTAGTAAAGAAGAAGAAGACGATGCTACCACACAGCTACCACGCCGCTGGTAGCCCAATGAAATGAAAGATTTTCTACACAGAGCATTTTATTGTAAAGGCACTTGCGAAGATTAACGCCGCTGCCACCCCGCTGGCAGCGCATAAGTGAATTAATGCTTTGAAAGAAAGGTCCGTGCACATGCCGCGTACTCTCCCGCTGGCAGATCGCTAGCAGCGCACTTTTAACTGATTCAACTTATTCTAAGCGGGACTTGAGTTCGCTTCCAGCCGTCTACACCGATCGCTTCACAACGCCACCAGCGCTCTACGCGATCTGAGTTTTATTCTTTAAATAGACGTGTTGTAATTTTTAATTGTGACTTTTTTCTTTGGATCATTTTGATTTCGGATCTTGAGATTTTTTGAGATTCGATCAAATCTTCTTTAGAGAGTCAGCGATTAAGTAAGGGGGAGATCTGAGATAGATCACCTGGAATTGAAGGTAGAGGATTCTTCTTCAATTCGGAACTTCATCTGATCGTGTGATTGCCTGGACTGGTGATCGGCTTTGATTGATGCGTAGGTGGATTCCTACTGCATTGGATCATCTCAGTGGATTCTGAGGTGATTATTGCGATCTGGATTGATCATGTTCTGCAGCTTGTGGATTCAAGCTGTGTTGCAGTTCGTGGATTCGAACTGTGGATCACTGGTGAGTGATTGTCTGCGATCTGGACTGATTGTGTTCTGCAGCTTGTGGATTCAAGCTGTGTTGCAGTTCGTGGATTCGAACTGTGGATTGCTGTTGAGTGAGTTCAATTGTAAAGGTTAAGGGTGTATTCCTTTGTAATTCAATTTCATTCAATAGTGGATTTTCGAAGGGTTAGTCGCCTCATATAGACTCGAGGTTTTTTCCTGGATCTGGATCCAGGTTTCCTCGTATAATTCTCTGTGTATTGTTTCCGCATTGTTAAATTCTGAATTGTTGTAGATCGTGGACCTATAGAGTAGTCCTCTACTCTTTCACATATCCTCTGACAAAATAACCTTTGACCCATCTCAATTAATTGCTCCTATAGGGACAACGGTCAAAGTGTATTTTGACAGAAGGAATGAAGACAGGGAAATAAATGTGATTTCAAAAGGGAATGATAGTGCTGCTAGGAACATTATCTCATCTTTGGACCGGGTCTCATCTCTCATGGCCCAAATGAACATTGCAAAACCACCTTTGGTCATCAATTGCAGTCCATCCACTTTTACTTCACCCATTCAGTCCAAACCACCATTGGTCATAAACTGTGACCCTCTTAGTGCATCAGTCACTTCTGCAACCCCTCAATCAAAACAACTTCCACCATTTGTTGTTAATGTTCCCCTTACTTAGATTTCATCAGCCAAGTCCAAACTTCCTCCATTGGTGGTAAATGTCCCTAAGCTTGCTTACTCTGAATCGGCTGTACCATGGAACTACAGTGAAGCATTTACTACTACATTCCCTGCAGCTGAAAGCAAAAAAGAAGTAAACATCATGACAAGGTCAGGAAAAGGTATGGGGGAGGAAGAAAAACAGAAAGAAATGGGAAAATAAAAGAAGGAAGAAGAGAAAAATAAAGGAAAGGCCAAGGTAGGGGAAGATGCCCCTCAGGTAGTTGACAGTGAGGCAGCTGACCTCATTAAAATCATAAAAAAGAGTGAATTCAATGTTGTTGAACAGTTGAAAAGGTCCCTACCCAAATCTCAATACTGGGTTTATTGTTAAATTCTGAAAAATACAGGGAATCTCTGTTGAAGGTACTTCAGGGGGCCCATGTGCCTAAAAATATTGAACCAGACCAACTAGGCCGGATGGTTGAGCAGATATTATCCCACAATGTCATAACTTTTTCTGAAACTGAAATCAGCCCCTCAGGGTACCATCATGTTGATCCTTTGCACATAGCTGTGCTCAGTAAGGGTTGCATGATAGCCCGGGTTTTAATTGATAATGGGCCAGCTCTGAATGTCTGCCGATTAATAACCTTTGTTAAGCTTGGTTTGGAGCAAAATAAAATCAAACAAAATGGAAGAATCATAAGAGCCTTTGATAGCTCTAAAACACACTCCCTAGGGGAGGTTGAACTGCCGGTCACAATTGGACTGTATATTTTTAACATCACATTTGAGGTGATGGATATACCTACAGCCTTCAACCTACTCCTAGAAAGGCCGTGGATTCACACAGCTAGGGCTATACCATCTACCCTCCACTAAAGAGTCAAATACATTAGAGGGCAAAAGGTGATTACTGTCCTGGATGAGAATTTGGTTCATCCCATATGGTCCCCTGATGTACCCTTCATAAACATGGAAATGACTGCAGACAAGTTGGCATTTCACTCTTTTCAATTTGAAACTGTCAATTTTATACCTGGGGGGTATTAGGAAAAAGAAGGAAAGTTGACCTGTGCTGAGAAAATGGTCAAGAAAATGATGGGAAAGTATAATTTCCACCCTGGAAAAGGTCTAGGGGTTAACCAGCAAGGAAGAATAGAACTGGTAAAGGCCAAGAAGCTGGTTCACAGAGCGGGATTGGGGTCCAGGTCAAGAGTTTGGAAAGGACAAAAGCAGGAGGAAGGCATGAAATTCCCTCACATCAGGGAAACTTTTCCAAAGCTTTCTCATATGATTCAGCTGTCTCCTCCTCAGGATCAATCCAAACCACCATACTATAATATCAACCCTTTTCAAAAGCCTTATGTCCCTACCTTGAAACCATATGTTCCACCTCCACCTACCCAAGCATTGGTTGAGCCTGAACCACAGGCAGAGCAGGAGCAGGATTTTTCTGAGGACATTGGAGCTTTTTTTGCCATGACTGAAGGCAACAAAGAAGAAGGAGCAGAGCAGCTACCTTTCATTGATGGGGCTACAGTAAAAGTTCCATCTGGGACCAGCCCTACAGAAGAAGCATGCGATACAACTCACCCAGTACTGGTGATTTCAGATGCGGATCCTGAGCTTGAGGAGCAGGCTTGTACCCCTGCCCCAGATTCTTTTATTCTGAATAATTGGGAGGAAACTCCCCTTACTTTTGAAGCCGCGTTTGTTTGGCAAATAGACATGGCTTCCAAAAAAAAACTCCATTAGTGGAAGGCCCTTTTCCTGAAGGTTTTAATGAGCCTTCGTCTTTAGGAAAAGATTTTTTAGAAGGCTCTCCAAAAACACAAAAAGATTTTTCAATTTTTTATAGAAAAGATAAAGTTTTCAAAAAGGTTCAAACCATCTATGAACCATATAAGCAAACGGAATTGGATCAGGTTGAGTATGACTTCGACCTTGAGCTCGACTTTGACCTAATGGGGGTTGAAGAAGAGACCGAGGACGAAGAAGACGACCCTCCAAAATAAATCACATATCAATTAGAGCGTCATAAAAGGGGGTCCAACCCAATATCGAAGAGACCATATCTATAAACCTAGGGACCGAAGATGACCCAAAAATAGTGAAGATTGGAGTATGCCTATCTGAGGTACAGCGGGATGAAATGATACGGTTCTTAGCTGACTACAAAGATGTATTTGCATGATCCTATCGAGACATGCCTGGATTAGACACGGACATGGTTGTACATAGGCTACCAATTCTGCCAGATGTTAAGCCAGTTAAGCAGAAACTAAGAAGGTTGAAACCTGAATGGACATTGAAGGTCAAAGATGAAGTGGTTAAGCAATTCCAAGCCGGGTTCTTGGCGGTCTCCACATACCCTGAATGGCTTGCAAATATAGTACCAGTACCAAAGAAGGATGGGAAAGTCAGGATGTGTGTAGACTATAAAGATTTGAATAAAGCAAGCCCAAAGGATGATTTTCCACTTCCACACATAGACATATTAGTAGACAACACTGCAGTACATAGCTTGTTCTCATTCATGGACGGCTTCTCAGGGTACAATCAGATTAAGATGGCTAAGGAAGATCAAGAGAAGACAGCTTTCATTACACCTTGGGGTACTTTCCACTACACTGTCATGCCATTTGGGCTTAAGAATGCAGGGGCAACCTACCAGCGGGCCATGACAGCCTTATTCCATGATATGATCCATAAGGAGATGGAGGTCTATGTGGATGATATGATAGCCAAATCATGTAAAGAAGAAGACCATTTGATCAACTTGAAGAAGGTGTTTGACAGACTTAGGAAATACAATCTAAAGCTTAACCCTGCAAAATGTGTCTTTAGGGCTACATCAGGAAAATTGTTGGGATTTATTGTAAGCAGAAAGGGAATTGAGATTGACCCAGCTAAGGCCAAAGCAATCATTGAAATGCCATCACCTAGAACGGAGAAGGAAGTTCGTGGTTTTCTTGGAAGGATTCAGTATATAAGCCGGTTCATAGCACAGCTCACTGCTATCTGTGAACTAATTTTCAAGCTTCTAAGAAAGAATAACCCGATGGTCTGGAATGACGATTGCTAAGAAGCCTTTGACACAATAAAGGAATATCTATTGAACCCACCTGTACTAGTGCTACCAACCCCAGGAAGACCACTAATCCTATACTTGTTAGTTTTGGAGACGTCAATGGGATGTGTTTTAGGACAGCATGACGAGACAGGCAGAAAGGAAAGGGCGATTTATTACCTAAGCAAGAAATTCACAGAATATGAAGCAAAGTATTCCCCATTGGAAAAGACTTGTTGTGCTTCAGTATGGGCAACTCAAAGACTAAGGCATTATTTCCTTAGTCATTCCACCTTATTGATATCTCGAATGGATCCTTCGAAGTATTTATTTGAAAAACCAGCTTTAACTGGCAGAACAGCAAAGTGGTAGTTGTTACTCTCTGAATTTGACCTCACCTATATCACGCAGAAAGCCATTAAGGGTCAAGCCATTGCTGATCACTTAGCTGCACATCCTCTAACAGAATACCAACCTTTGAAGACCAATTTTCCTGATGAAGAAATACTGTTCACAGAAGAAGAATAAAATGAAAGCTCATGGCAAATGTTCTTCGATGGGGCCGCCAACATGAATGGAAATGGAATAGGGGCAGTTTTGGTCAAGCCAGATGGGTCACATATCCCAATTGCAGTAAAATTGAGATTCCAGTGTACAAACAATATAGCAGAGTATGAAGCATGTATAATTGGGTTACAAGTAGCCTTAGATCATGAAGTAGAGGAACTTGACGTATATGGAGATTCGAGTCTTATCATCTTCCAAACAACTGATGAATGGAAGACTAAGGATCACAAGTTGATCCCCTATCACTAGTATTTGGAAGAAATAAGCACCAAATTCACTCGAATTTCCTTTAATTATATGCTAAGGGCCAAGAATCAATTCGCAGATGCTTTAGCAACATTGGCTTCAATGGTTAGTATGCCAGAAGGTGTTGATATTAAACCACTAGAAATTGAAGTTTGGGATGAACCTGCTTATTGCCTTGTTCTAGAAATGGCACTAGAGGAAGAATTACCATGGTTCCAAAACATCAAAAATTTCCTAAAGGATCGGAGTTTGCCTGAAAATGTCACATCTACAGAGAAAAGGACAATACAGAGGTTGGCAGGTCAGTTCCTACTAAGTGGTGGGCAGTTATACAAGAGATCACACAATGATATCCTGCTCAGATGTGTTGCCAAGACTGAATCAGAAAGGCTAATTGATACGGTACATGGAGGAGTTTGTGGACCCCATATGAACGAGCACATGCTTGCTAAGAAGATTCTATGATTGGGATATTACTGGTCGACTATGGAGCACGATTGCTATACACATGTCAAAAGATGTCATTTATGCCAAGTGTATGCTGATAACAAGAATGCACCTCCAAGTGCATTGCATAACATGACATCTCCATGGCCCTTCTCTATGTGGGGCATAGACGTCATTGGAATGATCTCTCCAAAGGCATCAAATGGTCATAGATTTATACTTGTAGCAATTGATTATTTTACCAAGTGGGTAGAAGCAACTTCATATGCAAACATCACAAGTGGTCACGTTCTTAAGTTTCTAAAGCATAACATCATTTGTCGTTATGGTTTGCCAAGTGCCATAATAACAGACAATGCTTCAAACCTTAAGAACAAGGATATGAGGAAAATGTGTGAACAGTTTCAGATTACCCATCATAAGTCAGCTCCTTACAGACCAAAGATGAATGGGGCAGTGGAAGCAGCAAATAAGAACATAAAGAAGATCATTCAAAAGATGGTAGTGAGCTTCAAAGATTGGCATGAAATGCTGCCACTTGCTCTACATGCCTACAGAACCTCAATTCGGACTTCTACAGGGGCAACCCCATATTCCCTAGTCTATGGAATGGAAGCAGTGTTACCAGTGGAAGTGGAAATCCCTTCACTAAGAGTGCTAATGGAAGCTGAATTAGAAGAAGCTGAATGGATACATTCAAGACATGATTAACTCAATTTAATAGAAGAAAAGCATTTGAAGGAGCTTTGTCATGGCCAATTGTATCAGAAGAGAATGGCCAGGGCTTACAATAAGAAGGTGAAGCCCAGAACTTTCCAAGAAGGAAATTTGGTATTAAAGAATATCTTACCCTTTTTGGAAGACCCATGTGAAAAATTCAAACCAAATTGGGAAGGGCCTTATGTTGTCAAAAAGGTCCTATCAGGGGGTGCTCTCATCTTAATAGAAATGGATGGGAAGGATTTTCCTGAGCCAATTAACTCTGATGTCGTAAAGAGATATTTTCCATGAATGAATATTACTAGGAAATGATCTGAGGCCATCTTTCCTTATTTCCTAAAATTTTCATCCCTAGTCAAGCCAATTTGAGCCTGTTCGTCTTCTTTGATAAACCTAAACTGGACTTACAGTCTTATACAGGGGCAAGGCCAATAGGGGCAAAAAGAGCAAAAAAATAAAGAGAAGAAAAATAGTGGCAAATGAAAGCCAAATACAAGGAAAAAAGGGAAATGGGATTAAATTCATCATGACTGTAAGTCCGGTTAACCTATTTCACACTTAGAAAATTTTGAGCCTTTAATACCTTTTCTTTCATAAACCGAGCTTAGCCTTTGTTTCGTCCTATTCTTAAGCCCTCGGTGATTTTAGTATATTCATTCAAATATCAGAGTAATATTGGTGATGACGGAATACAGAAGTCGGCCCTAGTGAAAACCATAATTGGCGCTAGGGGCAATAGAGGCATGCAAAAAAAAATCAAAGGGTTGAGTTGATCATGTGGTACAAGTTGAAGTCAGCATGAGCATAAGAAATTGAGTAGATTAGCAGGGTGAGTCATGAAGAAAAAGCCATTAGGGGATGATTCTAAAGGTCGCAGTATAGACAGATTTGGTCTCTCCCTATTGCTTGGACCACCCTTTTCATTATGCAACCTGATTTTAATTCCTTTGATTATATGTGATTAAGTGCTTTGGACTAGTTTATTTTTTAAAAAATATATATATATACTTTTGGCCAGTGATGAGAAATCAAATACTTTCATAAAACTTTTGTTTTTACAAGCATCTGAGAATTCTGAGGCCAATAATATAAAACTTATTTTTGTATTAAATCCTTTGTCTTTCCACTAGTGGAGTTTACTTTTGTACAAAGGTATGAAAAAAGAAAGAAAAAAAAGAGAAGAAGAAGAAAAAATGAATGATAAAAGAATCTAATCCCTATGCTTTAGCTACTCCTCAAGCTCATGAATCCTAGCTGCTTGAGTTGCAATGATTCCTGAAGCTCCCTCTGCACCTGGATTGCCTAGAAAGGAGATGACCTCATCTGAAAGTGACAGCTTGAGCTTTAAAGTCCTAAGGTCAGTCAAGGTATCTTGATATTTCCTACGAATCGACCGAACTTCAAAGCGACGAGCCTGCCTTTGTTCTTCAAGCTTCTTTTCCATAGCAATACGTCGAGATGTCTACTCTTCAAGCTGCCTCTCCATATCAATACCCTTTATCCTGAGTTCCTGGGCTTCTTGTACCCATATTTTTTGAAGCCGTTTGTGGGTTGCCCTTTCAGACTCCAGGATATCTTCATAGGTAGGGGGAAGAACTGCAGGAGGATCCTCTGGTATTGGGGCATGACTCTGCACCTGCTCTTTAATCCAAAAAAGATAGTCCTTTACATGAGACTCAGAAAATACTGGGCCCCGCAGAAAACGGACATAGGACCACTCATTCATTAATCGAGCATTCAGCCCCATGGTGGCTGGTGTAAGTGGTCCCAGGAAGTCCTCATATCCAGATGGGATCGTGATCCCCTGTATTGCTCCAAACTGTCGAAGAACTCTCAAAGGAAGGTAAAGAACAGCAGATTTCAAGCCTGCTAGGACCAGAAAGTTTCTATCTCTGAAGCTAATCACTGTCTCTGGATTAGGCTGATAAGTGCCACGCCATCTCACCTAATCATCCTGGAGAGTACCTAAGAAAGTGAACCAACCTTGCTTACCACCATGGATGTTAGGACAACCCCTGTTGCTTATCAAAACAGGAATTTTCAATCTGGGAAAAAAGCGGCGAGTTATCTCTTCAACTTGACTCAAGTGGTCCAATAACCAAAGTTGCAGAAAAAGGGATGTATCTTGATTCAGTTCAAAAAGAAAGAAAAAAAAAGAAAAAAAAAGAAAAAAAAGAAAAAAAAGAAAAAAAAAGAAAAAACAAGAAAAAACAAGAAAAAAAAGAAAAAAAATAGAAAGAAAGAGAGAGAAGAAAAAAAAAGAAAAGAGAAAGAAAAAAAAAAGCAGAGAAAAAAATTTTTCTATGTTATTTTTCTTACCTGTAGGATAGGGGCACATGCAAGGAAGCGCTTCTTCTTCCTAAAATAGCAGTCAGTTAAAGCTTGATATATCTCTGCCAGAATCATAGGAGCCAATCTCTCACCTTCCCTAACCTGGCAAATAACTGAGATAAGAGCCAAGTCAACCTGGTCATCACCCCATGGAAAAAACATCTGATTAACCACTATCAGGGTCAATGCATTAAACCTGGCATCCTTGTCCTCACCCCTTAGAAGCTTTTCAGTCAGAAAGGTCTTAGACAAGGTCAGAAGTGTGTCAGAATCCCCTAGGTCTTTCTTCACTATACCTAAGAAAGTGGAAGCTTCCTTTTTGTAGCTAGGCTTTAGGGGTGGGTTTACAACTTTTTCAGAAAATCTTAAGCCAAGGATGGTTTCAATCTCTTCTATGGTAGAAGTCAGCTCTTTATCATCAAAACGGAAGAGATTTAGTTCAGGTACCCAGTGCCCAATAAGAGCTTCAATGATTTCCCACTTAAAGGGAATTTTAGGGATGTGTAGGATATGGCCTAAGTGGATGGAATCCCAGCGACTTTCCTCAGCAAGAGTCATGGAATTAACCCATCTATCATAGAAAGAATCTACAACGTTATACCTAGTGAGATTAGGAGGTTTGGATCTAACATGTTGTCTTGCAGGAGGAGATTCAATGGCAGAAGAGAGCGGGACAAGGGAAGCCATGGAAGCGCCAAAGAAGCCAAGGGAAGCGAGAAACGACGCGCTGAGGGAGTTTTCAAACTATTAAAAGTGTCACAATGACGTTCCCCATGAGTTTATATAGAAAAAATCGTTAAGGCAGTAAAATCCGTAATTATAATAAGGGCATAGCGCGCCCATATAAAGAATACGGACACACTGTGACCGTGAAAAATTTACGGGCAGAGTGCGCCCGTATTAACATTACGGGCACGGTATGCTCGTAATCCAAGTACGGTTCCTTCGGAAAAATGCAAAAAAATGGGAAATTTTAATTTCTTTGTTTCACCTGTCCCTACTTTAACATTCATCATGCAATAAAGCTGAAAATAAAAGAAAAAAGAGCAAATGAATAAAAATCAAACTTCTTTTATATATATATATGAATGTATACATTAGTTTGTCAAAATATATATACATGAAAAATCCTAATCTACTGTGCCTCCCCAGGTCCATCTCCTCTGCCACGGCCTCTGCCTCGGGATCGTCGACGCCCAAAGACTATCGGCACTTTGTCGCGAGCAGAGATACGCTCCCTCCTACAGCCCAAAATGGATTGAATGTCATACAAATACAAGAATAAAAGTCAAGTGCATAAAAGAAACATACCTAGAGTCATCTGAAGAAGCAGGGGCAGACCCCGGGAGATCTACGTCTCTAGCAGACTCAAGATCAGGCTCTGCAGGAACGGGCTCAACCGCAAGATCAGCACTCATAGCAGGCTCAGAAGCTGGAGTCGGCATCTCTGGAACATCAATCACTGGAGGAGGGTCTATCACAACCTCAGTAACATCAGCAGTCCCTACCTCAAGCTTTATAGGATCAGCTGAAGCCTCCTCTATCACCACGGCCACCTTGGTAGGCTCCACTACAGCGGCATCCATGGCCGACTCCATATCCACATCAGCAGATGCATCAGGAGCAGTCTCAGGTACTGGGGTAGACTCGGGCACATCCTCAGCAGCA
Source organism: Buxus sempervirens (assembly GCA_947561395.2). Classification (NCBI taxonomy): domain Eukaryota; kingdom Viridiplantae; phylum Streptophyta; class Magnoliopsida; order Buxales; family Buxaceae; genus Buxus; species Buxus sempervirens. The sequence continues at coordinate 59,687,699 of OX387182.1, forward strand.
GGTGCAATATCAGCCTCGATCTCAGGCTCTGCTGCAGGTGCCTCTACCGGACTGGGAGAAGTCACAAACTCCACCCGTGCCACAGATAATACCTCAACAGGAAGATGCATGGGCACAGGTGAAGAAGGGCCGGCTGTGTCCTCCTGAAAATAAGAAAGGAAATTTCAGTCAGAACAGGATAAACAATTATAAGAGCAGAAATGGAAATAAGGGAAAAAATTAACCTGAGTATGAGAAGGACCCGCCTGGCCCTGTGCTCAAGCTAGTTGTCCCTGGAGGTCTGAGATAGTGATATAGAGGGCGTCCCACTCAGCGATAGCAGCATCTCGCTGGCGCTCTATATCAGCAAACCGAGACCGGATCTCTGCCAACTGAGCCTCCTGAAATAGAAAAGAAGGAGTCAGAAAATGCCAAGTTCAAATGAAATCAAAATAGAAGATCACAAAGAGAGAAGGCATACCGTCGTGTCATAAGCCATGATCACTACCCCTCCTATCTCCGTGACTCCACCACGAACAGGCATGGGTGGCATAAAGCACCCAACGGAAGCTCGCCTGAACTAGGCATCATAGTCACCCTCCTCTAATAATGTATCTGCCTCAGTCCAATCTAGGAACTGGGCAGGATCAACAGGCATAGGAGGAAAGGAGGGGGTAGTATCTGGAGGAATGGTAGGAATCCGCAGCTCTCCCACATGCTGATAGAAGAAGCGCTCGCCGCAGTACCAAATGCTGCCCATCTGACCAATAAAGAACTGATATCTCTATCGTCTTTGGTCAGAGACAAAAGCATCATCTCTGGCTGCATGCAGGGCCAGCACCTCATGAATGTCCTCCATCCTAGGGACAAACAGCTGAAAAACCGGAAGAAGAATATGAGATATGTGATTTAGGAAGAAAAAGAAAGAAGAAAGAAGAGGAATTAAAGTAGATTACCTCAGACCGGTACAGCCTGTCCAGGAGGGCCCGGGCGGACCTAGGACGACTCTTTTCAGGGTCGTGCTCCACATGACACCATCTACGAGCCATGGGATATGTCTCCTCAGGCATCGTAGAGGTAGGGCGGAAATAGGGTATATAGACCCTAGCAAAAAACTGCAGAAAGAAGAAAGAGGGTCAGAAGAATAGAAAAAGAGAAAGAGAGAAAGAAGGAAAAGAGAAATAAGATTCACCTGCAAGAAGGGCTAGAAGAATCTGCACCCAACTCCAGCTCCTCTGGAAGTAGAGAGGCTGCTCACTGATCGGCGCAGGCGAGCCAAAATGGTACCAAAAATGAGCGGGCCCCAGGCATACCTCCTCGCTCGATGAAGATCTCCCAGTAAGCTCAGAAAGTGAGGACTAACTGAAGTCGTGTCCTCTGGGAAGAAGCAGGAGCCCATCATGTATAGAAAAATGAATCGGAAGGCGAAGGGAAAAACAGGATCACCAGTGACAAGCTGTCCAAGCCGCCTCCTATGAAAAGTCTCTCTCAACCATGTCAGAGACAATCTCGCTCTCCCTCTATCCCATGCCTCAGGAGGCAAAACTATGTATCCAAGATTGGAGGCGATCTCCTCGGCATCTGGCATCACCATCTCAGGGATAATATCACCGGTCATCCTAATCCCGATGATAAGGGTGAAGTCAGAAGGCCGGATCCCGATCTCAACATCTGGGAAGTGAAAGCTCAATGTCTCTAGGAAGAATCTCTCAAGCAGTGCAGCAATAAGGGCCCAATCCAGGCGCACATCCGGAATGGTAATGAATAGGCCAAAGCCATATAAGCCTAGCTCCCGGCGATAAGCTGAACTGCAGGCTCCCAAGAATCTAATGAAGCTGGCCCAGCTCCCTCTATAATAGGACATAGGATACTCCAGAGGGATATCCACCCTAATACACGCTGAGGGCTGAGTCCTCAAGCCATGCAAGAGGTCGGTATCCCTAATCTGGGCAGCCACCTCATTAGAGACCTCAACCCTGGTCCTGGCCTCATCTCTGCCACGGACTCCTCTGCGGCCTCCTCTACGGCCCTCATCATGGCCTCCATCTCTACCTCTGCTGCATCACCCTCTACGGCTCCTATCTCGGCCTGAAGCCTCAGCTGCCGGCTAAAGAAACCATTAAAGGGAGAAAGAATCAAGGGGATGTATTTTGTGAAAGAACATTGAATTCAGAAGGTTAGAATATACCTCTGGGGTCGCCTCACGCGAATCCCCAGAAGGAAGATCTGGGATATCAGAATCGGAATCCCTCTCGGCCCTCGAAGACGAGGCCACATCCACATGATCTCGTCTAACCCTCGAGGAGGAAGGCTCATCAGCAAGATCCCTGGAAGCTGATCGAATGCGGGCCATCTACGGTTCAAATCAGGGAGATGCTCATTATGCTTGTTAAAAAATCTTTATTGCTTGATTTTATTTTAACTAAGCTTAATTGTTTGCAGGAAGAAGGAAAAGAAATGTGGTAGAAATTCCCGATCAAATCAAGAACCAACTGGAGGAGTTCACCTTTTATTTGCCTTTGATTTAATTAAGAAGATATATTTATGCTTAAAAGTTCGGGGTTTATTTCTAAAAAACTCTATTTGTATATATAAAGCTTTAATTCCCTAACTACTGATTTTGTGTAATTTCAGGGAGTTAGCAAAGGGCTTGGAGTGTTCCAGTGATATTTTTGAAAGTCAACCAGGTGTCAGCTATGAAAATGGTTCTAGAAGAATATAGTTCAGGCATGGGAAGTTTACATAAAAACTTTTGGGAAACGCAAGCTCATCAAGCAAATTCATGCATGGGTAACTTGCAGAAAAAAATCAGTAGGGCATACCAATTTGGGAATTTGCTAAAAAATTGAAGATCATATAGGCATTCAAGATATCCATAGAACAATTGTCAAAACTGTAATTCAAGGACTGGGAATGCAGCAATCTAGGCATGGGTTCAACATGAATTCATACAAAACCAAAAAAATCAGTATAAGTAAGCTTCAAAATTTGGAGATCTATCCAGCAAATTTGTCTATTTAGAGACAGAGAAGTAAACTGATCAATGATTAGCCAAGCAGAAAATCACATGGAAAATAGGCAGAGCAAGGTCCATACAGGAAAATACAAGCATGGGCATTAGCAAATACACAAATGAAGGAGGGATTCTCAATGCAAGTAGAAAGAGTTCACAAATTGCAGCATGTTGGAACAAAATACAAACAGAGCATGGGATAATTACAATTCAGATTCGACAGCTCAAAGCCAAAAATGGAATTTCGGCATACCTGTGTGCAAAGTCAAATTTTTTCTGAGTTTGTCTCAAGGGCAAGAGTTCTACTCACTTGAAGAAGAAGTCAGTTGATGGATGGCCTGAAATCAGAAGCAACGAATGGCACAGTTGTAATAGCAAGGAGCGACTGAAATAAAGTGGTTGACAGAAGAAGAAGTTCGCTGGAAAAGGTGAATTGTCGACCGAAATGAAGTTGCTGGAGAAAGAGATGTCGCCGGAAATAGTCAACGTTGCCGGAGAAATAACAGTAGTCACCGGAGCAAGGAGGTGCAATGTCGCTGTTGGAGGAGAAGAGGAATGACCGGAGAAAAGGTTACGGTCGCAAGAGAAATAGGGCAGAAATACGAACAAAGGAGAAGAAGTTCGTGGTCGCGGTATTAAGAAGAGAACAAAATCCGTAAAATCAGTACAGGCAGCAGGCGACCGTGAAGGTAATACGGTCCCATTTACCCGTGATCAAAATACGGGCAACATCTATCCGTGGAGGTAATACAGGCGAAGCAAAAAATTGCATTTTTTATTATTTTCTCCACACTTTTCAGGAGATCAATGTCTATATTAGTTGTAAGTTGCAAGGATTGCCACCATACTCACTTTTGTTTAAAAATTTTGTCTCAAATCTCACTTCATAGCCACGAGTGCTCAGGGAGAGGAGAGAGGAGGATTTGCCCCTTAAGCTGAGGGACTTTTTAGCAAATCTTCCACAATAAATTCTTTTTATAAAATCATCCATTTAATCCTTGCAAAGTGCAATTGATTAGAACAAAATCTCAGAAAGTGCAATTGGCGGGTCTTTTTGCTCTCTGCTTGTAATTGGTTCCAATTACCAGCAAAGAGGGGGCAGCTGTAGACACCCCAAATTGCACTACAGAATGAGAAAATAGTAAAAACATGTAATTAGAGCTTAAAACAGGTCAAAAATGCATAAAATCTGACTAAGCAGACTTTGCCCGTATTTGATTCACAGGCCGGTCGCGCCCGAAATGTCTATATGGTCAAGCGCGCCCGTATTGGAAATACGGGCACCACTGGACCGTAAATCATTTACGGGCGCTTTAGACTCGTGCGAGTTTTATTCTTCTCTCGATTTCTGAGCCTTATCTTTAGTCCAATATCCCTTTAAATGAGCGAAATAGCTCTTTTATTCGCTGAAGCCACCTTGGTTGGCTATGGATGGGCATTATCTCCGTTTTTCACTCTATCCTGAGGGTCAGGATATATCCTTTTGGACCAGCCTTGCCCCTGTGCTTGCCTATAAATAGAGGTGAGATTCTTAAGCTAAGGTCCATGAAAATTTGAAGACTCAAGAGCTCCAAGAGAAGAGAAGGAATCCCTGTTGCTCTGCTTGCTCAATCCAGGTAAGTCCCTTTTCCCTTTTACTTTCTGTTTTCAATTCTAGAGATAATAGGATCTTCTCCATTACAGTAGGATAAGGCCATCTTTTATCTTGTATTCCTAAACTTGTCTCTAAGTACCTCAAGAGTCTCTCTAGCCATAAAACGTGAAGAGAGAGCTAGGGGAAAGGGGAACACGTGGATTCCTAGAATAGAACCCCATATTTGTTTTTTTCTCCTTTTTTCTAGAATAAGGCCTTTGATTGTGTTTGTGTACCCAAACCTATCTCCAAGTACCTCAAGAGTCTCTCTAGCCGTAAAACGTGAAGAGAGAGCTAGGGGAAAAGAGAACAGGTGGATCCGTAAGGTAAGCCCCCATGTGCTCTAATCTGTGAGATATGGCTGCTTTGAATATCCTGATCATGTTTTAATGATTTTATTTTATATCTAAATTAATCTTATGAGTTCATGGTGATTATAGCATGAGATCCCCACTTTTTTTCTAAAATTTGGACTTTTCACACTTTTGCACCTACAGCACAGTTTTCGTGATTTTTGTGATATTAGGCTAAGATCCTGGATTTATCATGATCAATATGGTAGATCTGGATCCAGAAGCCTGAAAGTAAATTCTATGGTTTCATGATATGGTTTTTGAGTTGTTTTTCACTTTTGAGAGAAGACCCTACGGTCTAAGTTCTCCCCTTTTGATGTTTTTCATCAACGTGGGTCTCTTTGGTTTTTATTTCTTGATTTAATGTGAAATTTGGGCTATATCTATGTCCTGGACTATTTAGGTTCAATTTTGAAATATTTTATAAAAATCATATTTTTCTAGATTTCTAGAATTTGACTTGAAGCCAGATTTTTGGATTTTTCACATTATTTTGGTTTTATTTGATTTTATCTCAATTTTATTTTAATCATGAAACCCTAGGAGTGGTATGATCATATTTGAAAGTTCTGGATTAATCAAGCTATTCGTATGAAAAAACCATACATTTTTGTCTTTTTGTGATTTTTTATGATTTTTGTAGCAAGCCCTTTTTCCTTTATTTTAACATGAACAATACCTGGCAACCACCTTGTGTGGATGAATAGGGGTGCCTAACACTTTCCCCTGTTCATAACCTAATCCCCTTACCCATCTCTGGTTGTTTTTTTTAGGAGGGTTATTTTTACCCTAAAATTGCCTTTTTGTGCTTATTTGATATTTTGGTGTCCACTCACACCTAGAAAGAATGGTGGCGACTCTGTGTTTTTAATGAATCCCGCGTGATGATAGGGAAGTCATTAAATTGATTTTTTCCCATGTCTCACACAACCATGGGTTGGAGTTTGGACCCAGATGTGGCTGATGGAACTGAAGTGTTGATGGATGCAGTGGTGGGGTCCAAGTTGATGACCAAGGGAGCTTTTAGTGGCTTGGCTTGTAACAAAGTGGGTGGACTGCAATTAAAGACCAATGGAGGTCTTGCAGTATTTATCTGGGCCATGAGGGAGGAGACCCGATTCAAAGAAGAGCTAATATCCTCAACAACTTCATCACTTTTCCTGGAGATAACATTAACCTCCTCTTATTCTTTCTCTTGGAAGAAATAGACCTTGACCGAGGTCCCCACAGGAGCTATTAGTTGAGATGGGTCAAAGGCCCTTCTCGTAGCAGATATTGCAGTGATGGAATTGGACAGGCCTGCCCCACGTGAAAACTCTGTTCCTTCTTGCTGCTAACCAGGTCTCCCTCTCTTCCTTAGTAAAAGTCCTCCTCGGGTTTGCAGGCACGGAGGGAGAGAAGTTGACATTGAGTGGATTCTGATATGAGTGTTGGGCCTGCTGGGCCTGTTGGGGTGCAGAGATGTTCACATGGAGCAGTTTCTTGGAGGGAGGAGCTTGTACCAGGTTCACTTCTCCTTCTTTTCTGGCCCCGGTCTTTTTGAATCCAACCCCCTTCTTCTATGCCAGGGAAGCGGAGGAATCAGACTGCCCAGTCAAAGTAGAGTAGTCAATGAGCCTTCCTGACCTGACCCCTTCCTCGATCCGATCTGCCACCTGTACCAGGGCTGCAAAATTGGTGGTGTGACATCCTGGCTGCCTGAGTGGGTGGCTGTGATATGGGCGTGGTGAGAGACCTGGGCGAGCTACCACAGTGGCGAGCTACCAGGCGAGGATGTGCATATGGTTGGGATCTCACAACGCTCGAGGATGCTATAAGTAGTCTTAAGACCCCCAACTAAGCAAGAGGCCTTTTAAGAAGCAACACGGAACTAAATCCCCTGGGAACCCTAAAGTTAATTGTACTCGGGCGGGAGCACTGCTAGGATGGGTGACCCCTAGGAAGTTTTCTCGTGTTATCCTTAAAAACAAATCCGTGAGGGCCTGTGGGCCCAGAGTGGACAATATCTTGACAGTTATGGGTCTGGGACTTCATAAATGGTATCAGAGACTGCCCCGACAGGAAAGTGTGGGGGTTCGGCCCAACGCGAGGACGCGTTGTCCCATGGAGGGGAGTATGTGACATCCTGGCTGCCTGAGTGGGTGGCTATGATGTGGGCAGGGTGAGAGACCTTGGTGAGCTACCACAGTGGCGAGCTACCAGGCGAGGATGTGCATATGGTTGGGATCTCACAACGCTCGGGGATGCTATAAGTAGTCTTAAGACCCCCAACTAAGCAAGAGGCCTTTTAAGGAGCAACATGGGACTAAATCCCCTGGGAACCCTAAAGTTAAGTGTGCTCGGGTGGGAGCACTGCTAGGATAGGTGACCCGTAGGAAGTTTTCTCGTGTTATCCTTAAGAACAAATCCGTGAGAGCCCGTGGGCCCAAAGCGGACAATATCTTTCCAGTTATGGGTCTGGGACGTCACAGGTGGTGATCTGCCCCACCAGGTGGTTGTAAAAGGGTTGCCCCAGTGTGCCCACAAATGTTGAGATCATCTCGGGTTCCAGCATGGGCGGCCTGACCTGGGAGGCAGCCTCTCTCCATCTCTTGGCATACTACCTTACAGACTCCTCCTTTCCCTTGCTCATTCTTATCATGTCGTACCGTTCTGGTACGATCTCCGAGTTGAACTTGTATTGATCTAGAAATGCATCGGCCAAGTCCTTCTATCTTCTAATCCTTCCGTGGTCCACCGTGGCAAACCACCTCAAGGCTGACCCTGTCAAACTCCTCTGAAATAGTTGGATCAGTATGCCGTCATCCAGGCCAAACTGGCATAGGGCCCCGCAGTATAGTTTCAAGTGGCTTATAGGGCAGCCCTTGCCATCGTATTTGTCGAAGTCCGGGCACTTGAACTTGGCCGGTAGACATACATCCAGGTACATGCACAGGTCGTCAAAGGTGGTACCTCCGTAGCTGTTTCCCCCCTTTATTTCCTTAAGTTCTTCCTGGATTCTTTCTATCTTGTGCAGGAGTTTTCTTTCCATCTCCTCCCTGGCTTTTTCCTTCTCCATTTCTTTCTCAGATTCCACAGTGTTTTCCCTGATCAGGATAGGTTCAGGGACCGGTTTAGAAATGGGCTCAGCCATGGGTTAAACCGAAGGCGGAATGTAGGCTTGAGGTGGCGGTGCTTGATGGGAAGTAGAGGCTTGGTTTTAGGCCTGGGCCTGTTGGGCCTGAACCGCCAGTAAGTCCCCTAGCATTTTGGCCAGACCAGCCACTTGCTCCTGCAGCTGAGCAAAATCCTGAGCGGGGACAATAGCTTGGGCTTGAATCTCTTCAGTATTCATTGCTCGGGCTTTGGATCTCGTCACGGGAGCAATGATGGCAAGTAAGTGTACCTGGGGAAGGAAAAGCAAAGAAACATATCAGCTTCCATTTAACATGAGTCACACCCCTATAAATGTAGACAAGTAGGTTAGGTGAACACAAGTCCAGATTTTTTTTATTTTTATATATACATATATTTTTTTGTTTTTTTGTTTTTGTTGGAATATTTTAGGGCTTCCCAGTGTCCAACAAATGTTTTGACTTGATTGGAAAAAATAACCAACCAAAGGTTTCTTGGAATATTCTAGGGCTTCCAAGTGTCCCACAAATGTTTTGATTTGATTGATAAAAATACCAAGTGTCCCACAAATGTTTTGATTTGATTGATAAAAATAACCAACTAAAGGTTTCTTGGAATATTCTAAGGCTTCCAAGTGTCCCACAAATGTTTTTATTTGATTGATAAAAATAACCAACCAAAGGTTTCTTGGAATATTCTAGGCCTTTCAAGTGTCTCACAACTGTTTTAATTTGATTGATAAAAATAACCAACCAAAGGCTTTTTGGAATATTCTAGGGCTTCCAAGTGTCCCACAAATGTTTGATTTTGAATGGTTCTTGTGACCAAACAAAAGTTTTTTTTTTTTTGAATATTCTAGGGCTTCCAAATGTCCCACAAATTTTTGATTTGAATGGAAAAAATATCCAACCAAAGGTTTTTTTCTTATGAATTTTCTCAGTTTTCAAGTTCAAAAGCTTGATAAAAACATGTTTGAATTGAATTGGTATCAAAAATTATGACACCTTGGTTCCCTCTTTGATTTTCAAAATTAGGTTAAATCCTAAAAGAATATTTTTTTTTTTGTTTTTTTTTTATATATATATTTTTTTTTGAAAATATTTTACATTCTCTTTGGGGTGCTTAAGGATTATCCACAGGGTTTTAGGCATTTTATTCTAAAAATTTGGGCTGAAAAACCAATTTGCACATTTACTGCATGTATCTGACATGAAATGTCGGCTAAAGCTATGGCTTATTGTATTCGACACAAATGATCGGATACATGCATAAGCCTTTGTAACCGATGGAACATGTCGGATACGAATAACACTCTGCTTAACCGACCTGAGTTGCCAGTTAATGCCGAAATGGCCCCTTTTTGACTCATTTTTTCACCCGATCATATCATTTTTATTCCCACTTGATGTTCACCTTGACTTGGCCTTTAAATCTTGCCCTGAATTGGGCTTTGACACTATAATTGCAAAATATATGCACATTCATGAGGGTACTTGTCCCTCCAAAGTGATACACCAATTCATGGATCTTGTACACTTGGTTGCCTCCTACATGGACTTTGGATAGGATGACTTTTAAATTGAGTTGGAAACTCATCCTATAGGCTACACCAACCTTAGGCTATAAATATTTTTGGGAAAAAATTCATCCCAAGCATATGGACACCATGGCTTTTAATGAGGATAATAAAAAGAAAACATGGCTTTACCTTGCCACCTTGTGTTACCTTCAATATGGTATTCATATTATACCTTGGCCTGTGAACATGCAAACGGCCTTCCCACATTTACACCGAATTCCCCAAACGCAATTGTGTACTTTTAGCTGAAAACATATTTTTCCACCTTCAAGCGTATGGTTTTTGGGTTTTGGCTTAATTGGCAACTTAGAACTCAAGTCTAGTGATGCCCGGAATCGAATCATATATCTCATTGTCATCACATCATTGACTCAAATTCTAAGGTGAATGTTTTCACTTTCACTTTCCAAAGTAATCGACCTCTGTGCGCCAAGCTACCCACATTCAGGTTCAACTTCCTATAGGTAATGGGTAAGCTGTGCAAATAATTTAAAGTGCTCAAGTGTATTTAAAATTGAGGTACATTCACAACGTCCCAGCCCCTTGCCACTCTTTTTCGTAGCCATGTATAGAATTTCAAGCCAAGGCATATGACATTATATTGAAAGCAAAAACACAAGCAAGCAAGGTAGTAAAAGCCACTCAATATGCACACAATTATCACATACCCAAAAAGTAGCATATAAACATGTTATCATTTTGTACCAACAACAAATAAACCATGCCAAACATGCTTGAAACCCAAAAGCATTCCCTAAATTTCAGATTTCATGCTCAAAGTGTGTCATTTATACCCCAAATTAAAGGCCTAAAAATACAGCACCTAAGCATTTTGTACAAGGAGCATTTTTATATAAAGAAAACATCCTTGAAAACTCCTCAAAACATCTACTGAATTCTGGGTCTTAAAGTTCTCATTTTCATGCTCAAAGTGCCTTGTCCATGACCAAAGGTAAGCCTAAAAATACAGCGACTAGATGCATTGTTCAAGAGGTGTTTTTTTCAGGGAAAACATGCTTGAAAGCCCCCAAAATGGCTACTGAATTCCTAGGTTCCATGGTTCCCATTTTCATGCTCAAAGCATCATTCATACCCAAATTGAAACTTAAAAAAAACAGCAATTAACAATATGTTACAAGGGGTGTTTTAATTAGGGAGAATATGCTTGGAAACCCCCAAAACATTCATTAAGTTCCCAGATTTCATGCTCAAAATTTTTCTTGATCAAAACATGGTATTAAAACCCAAATTAAGGCATGTTCTCTTAAAATACAAAAAAATGTGAATTTCCATAAACATGTTTCTAGTCTCCATGCATACATGTCATATTCTCATGGGCATTTTAATCATACAAAATTGGTTTAATATACATCAAACATACCAAAATAAACAAAACAGCAAGCATTCAAGAATTAAAATAAAAACATGAACAAATACACAAAATGGCTTAAATCCACAGGTCCCCAACAGAGTCGCCAGTTGTGAGACAAGGAAAAAATCACCGGGATGATTTCCCCTCCGTCAACACACGGGCTCAACGTAAATATGGGAGAGTCGCCACCATTCAATTTTTGGGGTGTAAATGGACACCAAAATCATCAAAAAAAATCAAAAAGGCAAATACTAGAGTAAAAAAAAACTCTACTTGAAAATAAAATTCAGAGATGGGTAAGGGGATTAGATTATGAATGGGGGAAGGTTTTAGGCACCCCCCATTCACCCATACAAGGTGGTTGCCAAATGTTGTTCATGCAAAAAATATGAAAAAGCTTGCTAAAATCAGCAAAAAGCCTTGGAAAAGGATTAAACAAATATGTGAATTTCCACATGAGAAATCCAAATGAGTTCCAGATCCTATTTTATATCAATATCACTTCTGGAATATTACCAATAGAATGAAATCAAAGCATAAATTGCATAACCCAAGTTGAGTCAAATCCGGAAAATTCGGTAAAAGATAATGTCATTTGTCTTGAAATCATTCAAATCCAATTTTAAATGGAATCAAACCAAATCCATTTGAAAGATTATGGTAAATAAGAGACTCATGCAAAATTTCAATTAAATCCGGTTGAAATCCTAGGAGTTATGCTTCTTTTAAAATTGCTGTTGGAGATAGTAAAAAGTGACAAGTGGGCAAATTTGGAAAATCATCTAGAAAAATCTGCTCCATATAAATCCATGAAATTTGGTGTGAATGAAGTATGTATGGCCATCTTTCAGATAAAACTAGCCTCATACAAAAATTCATTCGGATGTGTCTTGGGTGACCTCCCGAACAGGCCCCGAAGATCACAGATTTACCTAGAAAAGTGCTGTTGAACAGCTCTGAGTAAATCTGTTACCAACGACACAAATGGAGTCAAAAAATTATGAAACCAACTGGATTTGAAACTAGACTCCCAAAGTAAAACTCACAAACAAGAATCACTCGAATTGGACTTAAAACGGACACATGGCGCTCAGTCGAAGTGACAGGTTCTGTATTCAGACCTGAACTGACCTATCAATTTCGACAGAGAGGTGTCAAACATCCGTTCGATAGAAATTAATGAAATTTTACAGGCATAAACTAGACAGCCTCACCTTTCCCATGGCTCTAGAATCACTCCAAAATTCATCCAGACGATGAAGTTACGAGTGTCTGAAGTTGGGGTACAGTTGCTGTCAAGTTAAGCCTTTTTAAAGAAAATCAACTCCAAAAAGTGATAAAGTGTGTGGAATCCGTGTAAAATAAATCAAAACCATTCTGAAAAGATATTGAAGAACCTCTAGGAAGAAATGGGGCACAAGTTCAGCTCACCATTCTCTCTGATTGGAAAGGATATGCCAAAAACCCCAAAAATGAGCAAAAATGCCTAAAACCGAGAGGTTAGACCTAGTGGTCTTCAATATTTGCTTGAAATAATGTTGAAAATCAATAAGAAACATCCCAGAATTGTTTGGGGCTATTTATTCCAAATCTACCACAATGACGGCAATAGATCTGAAATACAAGCCAAATCCGACAAAACAAGTGTTATGTGTGTGTCAGCACCTCATTTTTGCACCCCGAAAAATGAAGAATAAAATAATAATTGAAAAAGTCAAAATCCAAGGGGTCAAAAAGTTGACTTTTTGATCGGGTGCAAATTGGCAACCAAACTTCATACCATTGGAAAGAGGACTTCAATACGATTCTAACGCAACTGAGTTTGCTCAAATCAGAGTCCGAATAAAGAAGTTATGGGCTGGTCAAATCTGGAAATAGCAGAAATCGGCTTTCTGCAAAACTCCAAATTATCTGCTCAATTGGATATCAGCAGAAAGAGCACATCGACACGATTCCAACGCAACTGAGTTTGCTGGAATCGGAGTCCCGGATAGAGAGATATGAGCAAAACTGGCTCCGGGACGCGACTTTGCACTTCTGCTAAAAAACCCAAATTTGCTGCAAAACTCTAGCTCAGTGGATAGAGAATTTCGCACTGATTCCAACGCCACTAAGTTTGCTAAAATCAGACACCGAATGAGAGTGATATGAGTAGTCAAAGTTTCGGAAAATCTGCACATGTGGCAAAAACAGCAAAAAGAAAAGAATCTTCAATTAAAATAATAATATTTTCATACAACATTAATTAAGAGGTTTAAAATAAAGGAAAAAGAAAATAAAAAAATCAATGCACGCATGTGCTCAAAATCACAAAAAAAATCCAATTAAAATAATAATAAACATATAAATATCAAGCAAATTAAATAAATTAAAATCAAAATCAAAAATTAATTTTGCACATGGGGATGAGGTGTCCCCATGAGCTGTATATATTCTCTTTGGATGAGAATAAGGGCCATCATTGCCTTATTTAAAAAAAACATAAAACTATAAAATGTTGGGTTTTAATTACAATATAACAAATAATTACTTTTTGGTCATATGTCATCATTCACTATAAAAGGGAGTCGACCCTTCCTTTCCATGGAGATAATCTTTCACACCTCTTTCATTCCCTCTCCTCCCTCTCTCCTCTCTCTCCCTTTCCAAAACCACTCCCTCTTCTATTCCTTTCTAGGTCTTTGACCTCTCTTAAACCCTGCTGCAGCCAACTCCTGTCAAACCCAAATCTCTTATTTTCTTGCAAACCCAAAGTAGGCTTAGATACCCCCCTCTTGAGCTCAAGAAAGAGCCGTTACGCTGGCCGAAATCCCATTTTAAATCCTTCCAAAAGCCCCCAGACTCTGTCCAAAATTCTCTCCAACTTCTTACTTTCAATCACAAACCCGAAGGAGGTTTTTTTTTTTTTTTGAAATCTTTCTCTTGAGCTTGGAGAGAAGCCGTTACGCTGCTGGAAAAATCTCCAAGGGATTTCACACCTTCAAGCATTCCCTAAGTAAGCTTTCTGGTAAGTTGTACTATATATAAGTGAATAAAGTTGTGATTCAAGAATATTACTTATTTCTGTTCCATGTTGTCTTTTTATACTAATACTTGATCTTGATTATCTTCCATCTTCCCTTCATACGAGAAACACCTCATAAAGTTGTGATTCAAGAATATTACTTATTTCTGTTCCATGTTGTCTTTTTATACTAATACTTGATCTTGATTATCTTCCATCTTCCCTTCATACGAGAAACACCTCATGGTAAGGAGGTGCCGTCCACTTGGTTACAAAAGTAAATTGAAACATACTTGAAAGACTGCCTTTATCATGTCTGAATTATTAAAAAGGGGAGCTTGTTCCCCTCCTCCTTTAATTTCTAATGTACCCCATTAAATCCCCTAAATCCTTTCTTTATTTTATTTTTGTCATTTTATGCTTCTTTATAGTGATTTGATAAGCAGGTGGCCAAATAAGGCCTTTCTTCAGAGTTCTGCACCACTGTGGGCCCACACAAAACCCAAAAATACCGAAAAATCAATTTTCTGTAGAAAATCAGTTTTTTTTTACCCTTAACCGAAAACACAGGACGGTTAACCAAACACAGGTCCTTTAAATTTCGGTTACACTCGGTAAATTTCAAAAACCTTTTTTTTAATTCTTTTTTGTGAATTCTAATCTCTTATGTTGCAAACCAAATGAATTTTAGACAATCAAATAACCAAATCCAAAAAGGGTTATCCAACGTAACCCTAAATGGGAATTGGGCTTGCCTTAAGCCCAACTTGGCATCCAATGGGCCTTCCAACGGGGCCCACACCCGACTCACTTTACTAAAAGGCTAAAAAAGATAAAATCAATTAAAGGGGGCCTATACCTCCAGTGATCCCCACTCAGACTAAACAAACAAGCATGCTGGATTAGGAACAGGGTGAGACTGAGTTGACTCAGAACCAAGGAGACCCATGGGACCCGTCAAACCAACGGGGCGGGCCGGGGTGTCTTCGGACTTCCCCGGACCGTAACCGAGAACTTACCCAAAAAAAAAACTGCAATAAAGCCGCAGACCAGTCATAATAGACCCGGTTAGGAACCCTGTGTCTGCCTGCACCTCTCAGGCAGTGGCGACTCCCGAAACCTCCCGAGGCACGCACTCTCACGTGCGCCTCCGTGCGGCGACAAGCGCACAGTGTGTATGTGTAAAAATCCATATAATAACATATAGCATGCATTTAGATCAATCAAATGGGGTTCTAAAACAACCTAGGGTTCCGTTCCATTTTCGTTTCCCTTAGTTCTCTCTCCTCGTTAAACACGGTTCTTCAAGATAATCTTGAGGTACTTTGAATATGAAACGGTTTTCATAGAATCAAAAGGCTTATTCCAACAAGGTTCTAACACTAGAATCAATCCCCAGTCTCGTTTTCCCTAGATCCCGCCTTCACGTTTTACGGCTAGGGGGAGTCTCGAGGTACTTTGAGTAGGGGAAGGGTTTTCATACACATAGAAGAGGCCTTATTCTACAAAAAGGTAGAAGAAGAAATCTAGATCTAGAATGTAAAGATAGAAAAATAAAGAAAGGTTTGAGGCTTACCTGGGCTTCTGGAAGCAAGACTGTAGCGATTCTTCTCTTCACTCGGAGCTCTTTGATCTCCAACTTCTTGGCAAAAGTTCTTGGCAAGAGTTAATGGCCATTTGCTTAAGGAGGAGCCTCCTAGTTATAGGCAAAGGCTAGGGTTAGGGTTGGTGGGATGGTAGACACAACATAATGTCTAGAGCCCACAACCTTAACCCTAAGGCTATTTCCGAGATTTCCACTCATTTAATGAAGGATATGATGGTAAAAAGTGAAAACTCTTGGAAAAGCCTAATTTTGAGCAAAAAACATGTATCCGACATATCAGGTTGGATATACAAACATCTATATGTATCCGACATATGATGTCGGATACATTAAGGCTTGCTTGTATCCGACAACTTATGTCGGATACAAAGGGATATGCTTGTATCCGACCTGAGTTGTCAGATACAAGGAAAAATGCTTATTTTCGCAAATTTTGTGCTGGTTTTAAAGGAGATAATGATTTTTGCCAATTATTCTTCATTTTTACTGTGCAATTTGGGGTGTCTACATGTGTCATGTGCCATCTATCTTTTGAATCGTGCTTTATCCAAAAGTGTTTAAGATATGACACCTCAAGAAGCTTGGAGTGGACAAAAGCCATGTGTTGGTCACTTGAGAATTTTTGGAAGTGTTGCTTATTCTCATGTGCCGGATGAAAGAAGAAAGAAGTTGGATGACAAATCTGAAAAATGCATTTTTATTGGCTATAGTGAGAATTCAAAAGCATACAAGTTGTACAATCCCGTCACCAAGAAGCTTATTGTAAGTAGGGATGTAAAGTTCAATGAAGAAGAATATTGGGATTGGAATGAGAGTGAAAAGAAAGAAAAATCAATGTATGTGGATGTGGATGAAGAAATTGATGTTCAAGCTAGTGATGGAAATGGTGGAAGTGAAGAGGTTACTAATCCTACTTCCTCTCCAATTTCTTCTCCATCATTGTCAAGCTCTAACACCCCACTTGGAAAAACAAGAAGCATAAGAGAAATTTATGAACATTCAAGAAGCATGCAAGATGAAGACTTGGCCAATTTTGCTTTGTTTGCTGATGCCAATCCAATTAGTTTTGAAGAGGCATCCAAAGAAGAGAAGTGGAAGCATGCAATGGATCAAGAAATGATTTCCATTAAAAGAAACAAGACTTGGGAGCTTGTAGACCTTCCAAATGAGAAGAAGTCAATTGGTTTGAAGTGGGTGTACAAAACAAAGTTGAATTTAAAAGGAGAAGTGACAAGCATAAGGCTCGGTTAGTGGTGAAAGGTTACAAGCAAAGGCAAGGCATTGATTTTCAAGAAGTATTTGCACCGGTAGCTCGTCTTGAAACAATCCGTATGGTTTTAGCTTTGGCTTCCCAAAGAAATTGGAAAGTTTATCAAATGGATGTCAAATTAGCCTTCTTGAATGGGTGTCTTGAAGAAGAAGTGTATGTGGATCAACCACCAGGCTATGTGAATAAAGGTGAAGAAACGAAGGTGTGTCGTTTGAAGAAGGCATTATATGGACTGAAGCAAGCCCCAAGGGCATGGTATAGTCGCATTGACGGCTACTTCTTGAAGAAAGGTTTCAAAAGGTGTCCATTTGAACACACTCTCTACATCAAAGAAGGAAGCCAAGGTGAGTTTTTAATTGTGTCTTTATATGTTGATGATTTGATTTTTACCGGAAGTAGTTCAAGTGTGTGTGAAGATTTCAAGAGAGCCATGATGTTTGAATTTGAGATGACAGACATGGGTCTTCTTCATTTCTTTCTTGGTATTGAGGTGAAGCAACAAGAAAATGGAATTTTTATTAGCCAAAAGAAGTATGCAAGAGATTTATTGAGAAGGTTTAGAATGGAAGGTGCTACACCAATTAACACCCCCATGGAAGTTGGCTTGAAGCTAAGTAAATTGATAATGAGAAAAGTGTGGATGGAACTCTTTATAGGAGTCTTGTTGATAGCCTCATGTACTTGACAGCAACAAGACCGGATCTTATGTTTGCGGTTAGTATGCTTAGTAGATTCATGGAATAACCAAAAAGAAGTCATTGGGATGCCAGCAAGAGAATTCTAAGATATATAAGTGGAACCATTGATGAAGGGATTCATTATGGAAGAGTTGAAAATTCAAGGTTGGTTGGCTATTGTGATAGTGATTGGGGTGGAAGTGTTGATGATAGCAAAGCACTTCCAGTTATGTTTTTAACATTGGTTTAGGTGCAATTTCTTGGGCATCAAAGAAGCAAGCGGTTGTGACTCTTTCTACAGCGGAAGTGGAATATGTTTCATTGGCTTTAGCATCTTGTCAAGCTCTTTGGATAAGGTGGATTTTGGAAGAACTCAAGCATCCTCAAGTGGAAGGTACTACTTTATTTTGTGATAATAGTTCAGCCATTTCACTTACAAAGAATCCTGTTTTTCATGGCAAAAGCAAGCACATAAGAATCAAGTATCATTTCATCCGTGAGTTGGTCAAAGATGGAGATATCATTGTCAAATTTTGCAAGACTCAAGATCAAGTTGCAGATATTTTTACAAAGGCTTTGAAGAGTGAGGCTGCGTTTGGTAACGCTTTTCGGAAGTACTTTTTTGCTTTTGAAAGCAAAAAATTGCTTTTAAAAGCAAAAGTACCGTTTGGTAACGCACACGAGAAGCAATTTACTAAAAGCAAAGAAGCAATTTTATTGCTTTTCACCGGAAGCAACAAAACGTTGCTTCTCAATTTTTTTACAAAATTGCTTTATTGCTTTCAAAACCCCTTGATACCCTATTGCTTTATTTCTATATTAAAGATGATGCCTCCATACCCACTTAAGAAGCAACAACACATTGTTATTGCTAGAGCCGGCAAAATGCCACCCGACCCGACGGGTCAACCCGATTATAAACGGGTTGGGTTGACCTGTTTATTAATTGGGTTGGGGTTTCCCCAACCCGCCAGTAATCGGGTCAACCCGATTATGACCCACCAACCCGATAGGTAACCCGATTAAAAAAAAAGATGGCAAAAGTATCATGTTTCGACCCGATTAACCCAAAAACCGGACCCGAACCCGGTACAACTGGATCCAATTAACCCCCAACCCTATTTTAATAATATTTTTTGAAAAATAACAGTAATTGGGTCAACC